>OLKM01001394.1:0-13814 GCA_900291075.1 Melanogrammus aeglefinus | reverse complement strand
GTTATATTTGACAACACATGGCACTCCCACATAAATATTTAAATTCTCTCCAAAATGTAAATATTATTGTCATACGTTTATAACAGAAATATATCTTGAGATAATGTGAAGCATGAATTCAGTAATTAAAAAGTACAGCAGCTGAATGAAAATCCAGTTAGCAAGTTAGACATTGCCCTAAATTGAGTCTCAGTTACGACAACATAAGATGCCTGTCCATTGGGTGCCCAGACGTGAGGGAAAACCTACACCAAATTAAGTTATAAACACATATGTACCACCATTCTGATCAGTGATTTCTAACCTTCCACAGTTGGAGAGTCGGGTTTCATCCAGGATGCTCTTTTCACTCTGTATTCGCTGGCATGGTCCCTGGTAGAACCTGGGGTCCATTATCAGAAACGTTCTGACCACAGCGTTTGCCAAAACTTTACAGTCACTCTTTCTGGAGTCAGTGGTCCTGCACCCTCGTAAATTGTAACACGTTGCTGAGAGTCCCTGTCCCAAGGTGGTCTGAGTAACGTGGTGGGTAATATGGAATCACCGGGAGAATTGGAAAATGATACAGGATTCGAGCACTGTCTCCATCTGCAGATTTTCACAGATATGGATCTATCTCTCTATCTATACACAACGTGATGAAGAAGAAAAGGAAACTACAGACAAAGGCCAAGACTAAGTAAAGCTCAGGTTGTCATTGTACTCCCTTGTCGTGGTGTAAAGTCAAGTGAACTCCGAGAGCACTTCAGGGAAGCTGTCTGCCACCGCCACGTTAACAATGACTGTAGCTGAACGAGAAGGGCTTTTGTCCGTTGTCCCTCCACTAAAACAGTCATCTTTGTTTCACCAGCATCTTTATCGTGACTTGGCGGATAGTTCTTATTTCCCATTCTTGTAAGCCACTTCAACAGTGCCCTGTATGTGGCTTTTCTGTAGTTTTATAGGAGAGGCAGGATTCTGTCCAGAGTCCACATAACAGCCCACCACCTTAGTGACCAGATAGCCACACATCTGACTGAACGAGGAACATTATCAGCACACCAGAGAACCACCCGTCCTGGACTGGGATACAGAACCTGAGGGGCGTTGTGTTCTGGTCCTGGATCAGTATTCTCTCACTCACTTACTAATGAGGGGAGGAGGAGCCTCTCCTTGAGCTTTATAACACGGAAACTGAAAATCTTTAATCTGCTCAAAGTCAAAAGAGCGGACTGCATGTATAACTCCACTGTCAGCACTAACAGACACATAGGAGGAGACGGGCACACCGTTAATAGAGGAGTCTTCCAGTATGTAAGACACGCGGGCATTCTGGTTGCTGTCCGCATCAATGGCTTTAATCATCATTACTGAAGTTCCCGGCGGGTTATTTTCTACAACATTTCCTCAATATGAGGTCTGCCTCAAACCATGGGCTGGTTTAATCATTCACGTCCGTAATCTGAAAGTGCGAGAGTGAATACTGCTGGAGAGCGAAGGCCACGCGCCCTTATCCGAACACGTGACACTCACGTTGGTAATGAGAAGCGACCTCTCGGTCCCGAACGAAATGTTCCGTAAACTGAACTATAAAAACCATTTTTAATGTAGATTGTAGTATATATAACGGGATTGCTACTGATCCATACTGCATTCCAAGCCTCAACATTCTCTGCAGAATCCGGACCACTGACGCTCAGCAATGGCGATCACGGTTGCTGGAGGAGAAGTCCTCTATTATATATTGTTCGGATTTTAGAGAGAACGGTTTTACAGGAGTCTGGTTGTCGCGTTCACGCGATGACGTCAACTATGATCGTTTGTATTTTTTCTTTTTTTTTTTTTTTTTCTTTTTTTTTTTTTTTTTTTGTGAATGTAACAGACCGCCTTGGTCTACGGCTTTGTATTAACCTCTACCTATAGTGTTTTATTCTTTTTCGTATCTATATTACCGACTAGGGTTACCTCTCCGCTCAATTTATCAATATGAAATAGGTCTGAAAGCCGACGCCTGCTATTGGATAATATATATGCTATTTCTCCGTTTGAACCTTTGTCTTTGTCAGATGCGCTTACTGTCATTACAGTTGTTCCTTTCGGTGAATTCTCCGTTAAGGTCGCCTTGTACACCGGCTTTGTGAAATGTGGTGAATTATCATTTGGCATCCAACACAGTGACATATATCTGCATTGTCCCTGACATTTGTGGATCTCCTCCGTCGAAGGCAGACAACAGCAGCGATATCTGTTCGCTATTCTCCCGATCTAAAGGCTTCTGTAAAACCATTTCTACATTTTTACTTCCATCGATTTGTTTTTCTAATTTTAATGCAAAATTATCTGTCGGTGTAATCGAGTAACTTTGAAGGCCATTAAAACCAATGTCCGCATCAATGGCTTCATCCAAGACAAATTTAGATCCCAACGACTGCAGACTCACTTAATTTCAAAAACGGTTTGTTCATTTGATGCAAAAGCTGGGAGGCGCTTTGTCGTTTGTCTAGGATTTCCACAGCTATACGAAACAATTCCCATCGGATTTTCTAATATCAGTTGTTGAAATGTTAATGCGCACGGCGTGTCGACTGTTCGCCGCAGAAGACGCACCTCTCGTCTATCTTGTCTCTGATGACGAGCGCTCCTCTTTTCTTTATTCAGCTCAATGTACGCTAAGCCATCCGTATAATGAATGCGTGCTTTCCCAATTACCAGCCTTTTTAATTCCAGCCCTATATCTTTAGCTACATTTCCAACCAAAGATCCTACTTTCATTTCCTCTGGAATAGAGTAACTGACTTGCCCAGTCGCAGTACAAATGAAAGCAACGCGATGAAGAACAGTAGTCGCACTTGCCCTTCATTGTTCTATCTGGCTGTTTTTTCAGATCCATTTGGAAAAAAATGTACTCCAAATGGTAAAGGTCCCGAAGTGGAAATCAGAAGAGCGACTTCAAGAAAAAACAAAATTACATTCCGGAATCCTTGTGGTGTAAAACATGAGATGGTTACTTCCGTAAATGTGCTGTTTGCAGATCTCAACGCGAGGCTTCGTATTTTATAATATCACAAGAGGGGAGTTAACGTAGCTGGTCTTCATAGAACCGGCCACACACTGGCCAATAGCGGCCCTGTCTGTTTAATACGTATAACTACAAAATTAAAGCAATAAAAAATACAGCTTTTGAAAAATATTATACCCTAATAGGACAATGTTTAACACTGGGTTAAAAACAATTTAAATTTTTATTTTTAAAAGTATGTTTTTGTTTTCAGTAAAGAAGGGAACAAAAGCAGTGGTAGTAAAAGGCACTTGAATAACATATTTGAGTGTAAAGCGGAATTGTTTCTTTGTCACCAAACCCATTAAAACATGTCTCTTCAAATGACAAGTGATATGTGTCCAATGTACTTTCGAGACATCTGGTTAGAGCAATTTTTCAGAAAACATCAAGAACAATCATCTGTACAAAATAATATCAGGGGAAGAAATAGATAAAAACTGGTTAATTTCTAACCTCCAGTGGTGAATCTGGTTCATCCAAGATGCTCTTTTCACTCTGTATTCTCTGCATGGTCCCTGTAGAACTGGGGTCCATTATCAGAATGTTCTGACTACCAGCGTTGCCAACTTTACAGTCACTCTTTCTGGAGTCAGTGGTCTGCCACACCTCGTAATTGTACACGTGCTGGAGGGTCCCTGTCCCCAAAGTGTCTGAGTAACGTGGTGGATAATATGGAATCACCGGGAGATTGGAATGATACAGGATACGAGACTGTCTCCATCTGTAGATTTTCACTGATATGATCACCACTAAACACGTGATGAAGAGAAAGGAAACTACAGCCAAAGCCAAGACTAAGTAAAAAGTCAGGTTGTCATTGTACTCCTTGTCGTGTGTAAAGTCAGTGAACTCCGAGAGCACTTCAGGGGAAGCTGTCCGCCACCGCCAACGTTAACAATTGACTGTAGCTGAACGAGAGGGCTGTCCGTTGTCCTCCACTATAACAGTCAGTCTTTGTTTCACAGCATTCTTTATCAGTGACCTGGCGGAAAGTTTCTTATTTTCTCCATTCTGTAACCCCACTTCAAACAGCGCCCTGTCTGTGGCTTTCTGTAGTTTATAGGAGAGCCAGGCATTCTGTCCAGAGTCCACATCAACAGCCACCACTTTAGTGACCAGATAGCCCACATCTGCTGAACGAGGAACCATTTCAGCCACCAGAGAAACACCAGTCTGGACTGGATACAGAACCTGAGGGGCGTTGTCGTTCTGGTCCTGGATCAGTATTTTCACACTATCACATTTACTACTGAGGGGAGGAGAGCCTCCATCTTGAGCTTTAACACGGAACTGAAAGTCTTTAATCTGCTCGTAGTCAAAAGAGCGGACTGCATGTATAACTCCACTGTCAGCACTAACAGACACATAGGAGGAGACGGGCACACCGTTTAAAGAGGAGTCCTCTAGTATATAAGAGACACGGGCGTTCAGGTTCCAGTCTGCATCTTCTGCTCTGATTTGTGAATATAGATTGGCCTGGTGTGTTGTTTTCAACAATGTAGGACTCATATGCAATTGTCTCAAAAACAGGAGCATTGTCATTAACATCTGAAATAAGTAAGGTGAGATGAATGCTGCTGGAAAGCGAGGGCACTCCTTCATCTGAACAGATCACACTGATGTTGTAACTAGATGCCTTTTCTCTGTCCAGGCTGCTCTCCGTCAAAAGGCTATAGAAACTACCGGAAAGGCTTTTAATCAAAAATGGTATATTACCATTAATAATACATTCAACGTGGCCATTTCTTTCAGAATCAGGATCGTGTACACTCAGCATAGCTATAACTGTATTTGCAGGGGAATCCTCAGGTATTGATTGGGATTTAGAAATGACTTTAATGATGGGGTGATTGTCGTTTATGTCAGTTATATCCAGAATCACTTTACTTGAATCTGACAGACCTCCTCGATCAGTGGCCTCTATATCAATCTGATAATGTTTAGCCTTTTCATAATCAATTGGCCCATCTAATATAATGTCACCCTCTTCTGTTACCTTGAAAAGCTTTGCCACGGTATCCATGCTATTCCCGATGACGTATGTTACCTCCCCATTGGTATCTTTATCTGCATCAGATGCACTCACTTTCGTTACAAGGGTTCCTTTAACGGAATTCTCTTTGAGGTTTGCTTTGTAAACGGAATGAGTAAAAACCGGAGCGTTGTCATTCACATCCAGGACGGTGATATAAATCTGCATTGTCCCAGACATTTGTGGTTCCCCACCGTCTACAGCCGTTAAAATCAAAGAGATCGCCTCTTGTTTCTCTCTGTCAAGAGCTTTTTGTAAAATCATTTCTACTTTCTTACTTCCATCGACTTCACCATATAATTTAAGAACGAAATTGTCACTAGGCTTCAATGTATAGCTTTGAAGACCATTACGTCCTATATCCAGGTCAATTGCTTTTTCTAACATGAATTTAGAACCAATAACTGCTGATTCGCTTATTTCAAATCGTCGTTCAGCCTTCTGAAATAGAGGAGCGTTAGTCATTAATATCTGTGATCTCAACCATAATTTGAAATAATTCCATTGGGTTTTCTAGAGTAATTTGAAAATGTAAAGCACACGGGGCTTTCTTTTCACAAAGCGCCTCTCTGTCTATTTTTTCCTTGATAACGAGAACTCCCCTTTCTTTATTGAGCTCTATATATTCCGGTGACGTCTCCTGTATAAATGCGGGCATTGCCAGATTTTAGTCTCTTTACGTCTGTTCCTAAATCCTGAGCGATATTTCCAACTAATGACCCCTTCGCCATTTCTTCAGGAATCGAGTAACTGACCTGACCAGAAACCGAACCGAAAGAGAGGACGGAGATGAACAGCAGTAGGCCTCCTGGCACTCTCATTGTTCTGTCCGACATTTATGTGTCTCCCAAGCGAGCGTCGTCGTCGATAACGGTTAAAATCCGATTGTTTTTGAATAAAAAGGCAACCAAAAATGAAAAATAGTTAAACGGTCCAGCACAAAATATCGCTGCTTGATATGTGCGTGCGTAGAGAATGCCGCGTTGTGAAAAGAGCCGACGACGTCTTTCTGCTACAAGGACAGGCTTATATGGGTTTTTTCTGCTTCAAATTTGTTCAATAACTACCACAAACAGGCCAACAGCGGCCCGTTGAGCTCAGCAAGAGAAACTACATCATAAATGAATAATCTTACCATCATATGAATTTGTGTAGACACAATCTGTTTGTAGCTCTAAACCAAAGATTATGGAACATCAGAATTGAAAGAGATATTTTTTTTATGTTTTTGTTATTAACAAGTGGAAACAAAAACACCTTACTTAACTATTTGTTCAATATCAACGTTAAAGTTCAATTGGGATACATGTAGAATGAAGAAGACAAACAGAGTCTGAGTAGGGGAATGGGAAAGCCAGTGTAAAGACTCCTAGTTACCACTGTCCATGGTTCTGAAATGCAGTCGACAGAAAGCAGAAATCTTCCACGCAGATTAAGCATTTGAACAAAAGAGCTTCTTTTGAAGGAGGTATGCAAATGGTTGTTTTTGGAATGTTGCTTTTATCGGTACTATGGATTGGGCAGTGAATTCAGTCCTGTAGAAGACTAAAACAACAGCTGAACCACTCACATGTACAGCATGTTACAGTCTGTGGAGGATTTTGATTTCAAAAGTTCACATCCAGTATAATGTAGCTGAGCCCAGTTCAACATAATTCGATAGCAATAAATGTTCATTGTGTTTATAACAAAGTGAAATAGTACCTTCTCTCTCCCCTAAGAAACTCTGGAAAATGCAGCCGATAGGAATATATATGTAGTACATACTATATATGTTTAAGAATGTAACATTTACACAGCTATTTGTCTGTTTCAGAAAAATGCTACATGCATACCTAAACCAATAAAATCAACAAACCTAAAAAGACAGCCTCATTAAGCCACACGATACTGAATTATATCTACTTCGTAAAAATGTCCAAGAAAGGTTATTTGAGAAAAAAAAGAAGAATACAAAATGCACAATCAGAATTTTCTAACCTCCAGTGGAGAGTCTGGTTCATCCAGGATGCTCTTTTCACTCTGTATTCGCTGCGTGGTCCCTGTAGAACTGGGGTCCATTATCAGAACGTTGTGACTACTAGCGTTGGCAAACTTACATTCACTCTTTCTGGAGTCAGTGGTCCTGCACACCTCGTAATTGTACACGTGCTGGAGAGTCCCTGTCCCCCAAAGTTGTCTGAGTAACGTGTGGATAATATGGAATCACCGGGAGATTGGAATGATACAGGATACGAGACTGTCTCCATCTGTAGATTTTCACTGATATGATCACCAATAAACACGTGATGAAGAGAAAGGAAACTACAGCCAAAGCCAAGACTAAGTAAAAAGTCAGGTTGTCATTGTACTCCTTGTCGTGTGTAAAGTCAGTGTAACTCCGAGAGTACTTCAGGGAAGCTGTCCGCCACCGCCACGTTAACAATGATTGTAGCTGAACGAGAGGGCTGTCCGTTGTCCTCCACTATAACAGTCAGTCTTTGTTTCACAGCATCTTTATCAGTAACTTGGCGGATAGTTCTTATTTCTCCATTCTGTAAGCCCACTTCAAACAGCGCCCTTGTCTGTGGCTTTTCTGTAGTTTATAGGAGAGCCAGGCATTCTGTCCAGAGTCCACATCCACAGCCCACCACTTTAGTGACCAGATAGCCCACATCTACTGAACGAGGCACCATTTCAGCCACCAGAGAACCACCAGTCTGGACTGGATACAGAACCTGAGGGGCGTTGTCGTTCTGGTCCTGGATCAGTATTTTCACACTCACATTACTACTGAGGGGAGGAGAGCCTCCATCTTGAGCTTTTACACAGAACTGAAAGTCCTTAATCTGCTCTGTAGTCAAAAGAGCGGGACTGCATGTATAAACTCCACTGTCAGCACTAACAGACAACATAAGAGGAGACGGGCACACCGTTAATAGAGGAGTCTTCCAGTATTGTAAAGACACCGCGGGCATTTTGGTTCCAGTCCGCATCAATGGCTTTAATCATCAATACTGAAGTACCCGGCGGGTTGTTTTCTACAACGTTTGCCTCATATGAGGTCTGCTCAAACAGGGGCTGGTTATCATTCACGTCCGTAATCTGAAGTGCGAGAGTGATACTGCTGGAGAGCGAGGGCACGCCCTTATCCGAACACGTGACACTCACGTTATAATTAGAGGAGACCTCCCGGTCCAACGCAACGTCTGTAACTAGACTATAAAATCCATTTAATGTAGATTGTATTTTAAACGGGATGCTACTGATCATACTGCACTCAACCTCACCATTCTCTGCAGAATCCGGATCACTAACGCCCAGCATGGCGATCACCGTGTCTGGAGGAGAGTCCTCTATTATATTGTCGGATTTAGAGAGAACGTTTATCAGAGGTCTGTTGTCGTTCACGTCGATGACGTCAACTATGATCTTGCTGGAATCAGATAGACCGCCTTTGTCTATTGCTTCTATATCTACCTGATAGTGTTTATTCCTTTCGTAGTCTATGTTACCGACTAGAGTAACCTCCCCGCTTGTTTGATCAATCTTGAATAATTCAGAAAAGCGACGCTTGCTATTGGTTATTGCAAATGATATTTCTCCGTTAGAGCCTTTGTCTTTATCAACTGCGCTTACTGTCATTACACTTGTTCCTTTCAGAGAATTCTCAGTTAAGGTCGCCTTGTACACCGGCTTTGTAAAATGTGGGGAATTATCATTTGCATCTAACACAGTGACATATATCTGCATTGTACCTGACATTTGTGGCTCTCCTCCGTCGAAGGCAGACAACAGCAGCGATATGTGTTCGCTATTCTCCCGATCTAAAGGCTTCTGTAAAATCATTTCTACCTTTTTACTTCCATCGATTTGTTTTTCTAATTTTAATCCGAAATTATCTGTCGGTGTAATAGAGTAACTTTGGAGGCCATTTAAACCAATATCCAAATCAATGGCTTCCACTAAAACGAATTTAGATCCAACGACTGCAGACTCACTGATTTCAAAATGTTTGTCATTTGATGCAAAGCTGGGAGCGTTGTCGTTAATGTCTACGATTTCCACAGCTATACTAAACAATTCCATGGGATTTTCTAATATCAGTTGAAAATGTAATGCACACGGCGTCGTCTCGCCACAGAGCGCCTCTCGGTCTATTCTGTCTCTGATGACGAGCGCTCCTCTTTCTTTATTCAACTCAAAGAACGCTATGCCGTCCGCCGAATGAATGCGTGCTTTCCCATTTACCAGCCTTTTTAATTCCAGCCCTATATCTTGAGCTACATTTCCAACCAAAGACCCTACTTTAATTTCCTCAGGAATAGAGTAACTGACTTGCCCGGCCGCAGTAGGCCTACCGAATGCAAGCAACGCGATGAAGAACAGTAGGCCCACTTGCCCTTGCATTGTTTTATCTGGCTGTTCTTTCAGATCCATTTGGACAAAAATGTACTTGCCCCAAGTGGTAAAGGTCCCGAAGTGGAAGTCAGAAGAGCGAATTCAAGAAAAAACGAGATTGCATCCAATCCGTCGAAGTATTGTCTGCAGATCTCAATGCGATGCTTCGTATTTTATAATATTACAAGAGGGGAGTTACCGTAGCTGGTCTTCATAGAACCGGCCACACACTGGCCAATAGTGGCCCTGTCTGTTTAATACGTAGAACTACAACATCCAAGCAATAAAAAAGACTGTTTTGTTTCTGCAAAAAATTAAGCCTAATTCGGAAAACATTTAACACTGGTTTTAAATGGTTATAAAAAAAGATTATGAAACACAGCTTATATAAATAATGAGGAGAGCCAATGAGTAATTGGCTTTGAATAAGCGACACACACACACAGTTACTAAATGATGATACTATCTAAAGAATATCTTTTTTAATCGTCTAAAGAAGGGAACAAAAACCGTGGACTGAAAAGGCACTTGAATGCCATATTTGATTTAAAGCTAAATTGTTTCTTTGTCAACCAAAGCCATGAAAACATTTATCTTCAAATGTCAAGTTGTCTTTTCTAATGTAATGTAGGGACACTGTGTGTTGTAGCCATTTTTAAGCAAACATCAACAACAATTATTTGAACAAAACATTACTGCGGGATTAATTAGTTGATAATTGGTAAATTTATAACCTCCAGTGGAGAGTCTGGTTCATCCAGGATGCTCTTTTCACTCTGTATTTGCTGCATAGTCCCTGTAGAACTGGGGTCCATTTTCAGAACGTTCTGACCCCCAGCGTTGCCAAACTTACAGTCACTCTTTCTGGAGTCAGTGGTCCTGCACACTTCGTAATTGTACACATGCTGGAGAGTCCCTGTCCCCAATGTGTCTGAGTACCGTGGAGGATAATATGGAATCACAGGGAGAAACAGCGCCCTGTCTGTGGCTTTCTGTAGTTTATAGGAGAGCCAGGCATTCTGTCCAGAGTCCACATCAACAGCCACCACTTTAGTGACCAGATAGCCCACATCTGCTGAACGAGGCACCATTTCAGCCACCAGAGAACCACCAGTCTGGACTGGATACAGAACCTGAGGGGCATTGTCGTTCTGGTCCTGGATCAGTATTTTCACACTCACATTACTACTGAGGGGAGGAGAGCCTCCATCTTGAGCTTTAACACAGAACTGAAAGTCTTTAATCTTCTCGTAGTCAAAAGAGCAGACTGCATGTTAACTCCACTGTCAGCACTAACAGACACATAGGAGGAGACGGGCACACCGTTAAGAGAAGACGAGTCATCCAAAATGTAGGAATCTCGGGCGTTTTGCTTCCAGTCAACGTCATTAGCTTTGATTGTGAAGATTGAAACACCCGGTGTGTTATTTTCAACAATGAAAGCTTCAACCTCTCTCAAAAACAGGAGTGTTGTCGTTGACGTCCGAGTTCTGTCGTCTTAGAGTGACGCTGCTAGAGAGCGGGGGCACTCCTTGATCCCAACACGTCACGGTGATGTTGTACTCTCTCTCGCGGTCGAGGATGCTGTCTGTCACGAGGCTGTAAAAACCATTAGATGCCGTCTTAATGCTGAATTCTACAATTTCATTCAAAGCACACGTGACCTCTCCATTTTTATCAAAGTCTGGGTCGTGCGCACTCGTAACAGCGACAACTGTCTGCAACGTCACATCCTCTGATAACAACGGTGTTTTCGATATAAGGTCAATGACGGGGCTATTGTCAGTTACATCCGTAACCGCCAACATTATCTTAGATGAGTCATACAACCCACCGATATCTTTTGCCTTGATATCTATCTGGTAGTGTTTTGATGTTTCGTAGTCGAGCTCTCCAAACAAATGTATTTGCCCACTGTTTTCATCTAATTTGAATACGTTTAAAATTGTATCAGTACTGCTCGAAAACTTGACCATTCAAACCGTAGTCTCTATAACTAGCGCTTACAATCGTTACCAATGTCCCGTTTGGTGAATTCTCAACTAAACTCGCTGTGTACACGGCTTGCGTAAACGTTGGTGTATTGTCATTTGCGTCTATAACAGTTATTTAAATCTGTGCTGTACCTGACAATTGTGGCTGGCCTCCATCTATTGCTGTTATTATCATATTAAACTGTTCCTGATTCTCACGAGCGAGAGGTTTCTGCAGTACCATTTCTACCTCCATTTTTCCATCTGCGTGGTCCTGCAATTTCAAAATGAAAGGATCTGTTGAATTCAGAGTAGCTCTTTAGGCCATTTTCTCTTACATCCGAATCGGATGCGCTCTCCAAAATAAATTTAGCTCCTTTTGCAGCCAATTCGCTGATCTCGAAACACACTCTGTCCATTTTAAAAACAAGAGCATTGTCATTCACATCCTTTATTTCTACTGTTACACGGTAAAATTCGATGGGGTTTTCTAGAATGATCTGAAAATGTAAAGCGCATGGAGTAGTCTGTTTGCAGACCGTCTCACGATCTATCCCTTCCTTCACCAGTAGGCCCCCCCCCCCTTTCTTTATCTAGAGCAATGTATTCAGCAACATTACCAAAATGTTACCGAGCTCGTCCTGTTTTTAATCGATTTAAAGTCAACCCTAAATCCCGTGCTATATTACCAACTAATGAGCCTTTCGACATTTCTTCCGGAATAGAGTACATGATCTGTCCAAATGCCGAGCTAAGACAGAATAGATAGAGATGCAGCCAGGCATGCTGTGCCATTGTTTTGAAAAGCTTTTATCCAGGCGCCACGGAGGCTCCATTAAAATCCGTAGGTAGTCTATCGTATATCCAGATCACTGTTACGACCTGTTTCCAAATAAAAAATCCCCAATTCCCATGAATGGTAAAATTAATTACAGCTTTTTCCGAGCTGGGAAGAAAGACTGACGTTCTCAAAATTCCAGACTGTGCGTCGTGTCTCTGCCGTTATGCGCAAAAATACACCGCTTTTTACGCCGCAATGGAGCCTTTCAAGAGCGTGCGTAAAAAACGCTGTTTGAGCATTCAAAACGCGCGTAAAATACGGCGTCTCGCAAGTATGCCAATAATCTCCGCCGTTCTTTTCTCTCAGCCAATGCATTTGAAGTGTTGTTGCGGCGCCCAATCGCTGACAAGGACAAGCCCGACCAAATCAGTTCAGCAACAGATCTGCTTCGAGGATTTCTCCTCTCATTATGTTGTTAGTGCAGCGCTTCAGTATAGAGTATATATTAGTAAATCCAGTTATAAGTTTGTGGTCACCGTTGTCGCCATCGATAGAGACGCTTGAGCTCTCTGTAGGCAAGAGGTTGTCGAATTCCATTAATTGTCCAGTTTTGTGCTTTTGTCAGATTGTCAGGCTCTTACGATGGCAATGCTTTTTAGTCAGCATGCCAGACCTCCTGTGTTATAAGTTCCAAATTCAGTGCCAAATCATTTCAGCACACATATCTCCTTTGTGACCAAGTTCATATAATATCTGTCTATATAATATCTGCATATTTATTTATTGTGCCTATTGCTGTTGTTTGATACATTAGATGGATTCGAAACGACAACCTCTTGCCTACAGAGAAAGCGTCTCTATCGATTGGGCCACGGTGACCACGATGTTGTAATTGGATTTACTAATATATATCTATATTACGCTGCAACTAACAACATGAGAGGAGAAATCCTCAAAGCAAATCTGTGCTGAACTGATTTGGTCTGCTTGTCTTGTTCAGCAATTGGGCGCAAACACTTCAAATGCATTGGCTGAGAGAAAAGAAGGGCGGAGATAATTAGCAGACTAGCGAGGAGTGATGTGTGATGTGCACAAACGCTCGTATTTTACGCGCGTTTTGAATGGTTAAAATGGCGTTTTTTACGCTCGCTCTTGAAAGGCTCAATTGCGGCGTAAAAAGCGGCGCATTTCTGCGTATAACAGCGTAAAATACGCTGTTTTTCTACATTTTACGGTGTTTTTTACGGCCTAATGAAGGTGATACGTGACAACTAAATGATGGTGTTTTCTGGCGGGGTTGGCTTGCCATACTTAAATGCCTAATGTGGAGAGTGGGCCTATGAGGTACCTGCATAGAAACAATCACCTAAATGTCACTCTTTGGCAAACAGCGGCCCTAAGAGCCCGACATGCAACATTGCAATGAATGGGGAGTCATAAAATCATATACAGTTTAATGATTAAGTAAGGGTATGATATTGAACATAGGAACAAACATTTAGTTAAACTAGAAAAACAATGATGTATAAACAAAGGCACCATGCTGCAGAGAGAGAATGTGGGGGACACAGTAAACACCACGTCACCTCTTTACACCACTAACAGAGA
>OLKM01001393.1:138081-139922 GCA_900291075.1 Melanogrammus aeglefinus | reverse complement strand
GTAGAACAGCATTCAGCAACTGTTCTTAAACCACCTAGAGTAACGCTCAAACCTGTTGCTCACAATAGATAGAGTAACAGATTCTGTGGTTTTTGATCTTCAGAGAGAAGCGCAGGCAGAAGGGCCGCGGACCGCCGGCCCGGATGTCAGGATCCTAAGAGAAGTGCCAGAGGAGTGAATCTCTGGGATCCACAATGTCTGCCCCTGGGATCTCCAGTTCCAAAGAGCAAAGCACGCACCAAGGTGGGTTTCTGCTGCAGAAGACCGTGAGCCCAACAAGGGTGTGGTTCTGCTCAGAGACGTGAACCCCTGCAGCACCATGTGATGTGCTTCCCACACGGAGATGAGAAAAAGGCAGATTTCATTGATGTTTCAGAAGAGCGTTCATGGCAGTGACCGTCATCGCAGAACCTTGTGACGGGCGATCCTGACGTGGCTGGCGCAGCGAGGTGGAACTCGAAGAACGCACCACGCGTGTAGACAGGGCCAGCGGAGGTGGTCTTACTGGGGTCTCCTGACACGTAGCGCTCATGCAGGAGGCTCTTTTCTGTTCCTTGCGTCAGTTCGATTTGAGGTGAGGTCTTGCCTCTCGAAGAAGCATGCACAGGGGCCGGGAGTAGTGACGGTGGGGTCGTCCAGGCGCCCCATCTAGAAGGGACCACGCATTCCGTAAGGCCAGCGTCCCGCTGGGGAAAACGTCCGTCAGGGTTCCTTTAACACGTCTCAATAACGGTAGAGAACCTTCTCAGCAACCTAGCATCTCTCTTGTTCATGCGCGTCTAACTTCTGAACCACTCATGTTAGAGTACTCTAGAATCTGTTTGATCCAATATATTTAAACCATCAACTTAACTTTTCAAAAATGAGGTATAGGTTTTTGTTCGCTATTGTTAACAATTCTTACAAAATAAAGGTGAGGTTTGTTTATGTAATCAATGATGACAAAGCCTACAATACAGTCGACCCTGGGACATTCTAAGTATGTTAGGATTAAAAGACCAACATGTGTGTCTCCAAACCCGACTCCTGGTGTGAGGTTGTCCAGCTCTCCTTTAAGTGGTTTCTCAGTGTCCTCGGTTGCTGCGAACCACCCAGGCCCTCGCCTGTTTCATCCATACCTAGAATACCCCCCATGCCTTTTTGTCCCGGGGCACTAAGGCCTCCTTCCAGATGTAACTCATAGAAGACTTTCGTTAGTAACTAATTGGCTCATTGTCTCCCAGACTTCCCCTGGCTTCTGTCCAAACCAATAGGGAGCTTGGTGGAGGGCGTCTTGGTGATCGTCTCTCTGGAGGTCAGAGGTCAGCAGGGCGTGGACGGCGAGGGGGGGAGTGACCCTCCGAGATCCTCCCAGCTCGGGAAAACGTCAACACACAGGATGTGGGAGACTGGGAGAACTTGTCTGAGATAACATCGGAACACACTTTAGATTCCCGAAACTAACCAGTGAGAAATGTTCCTTGGTGCTCAGTTCTTCCCACTCTTTCCACAACTTTTCTTTTTGCGCGTGTCAGGATTTTTGTTTAGTCATGTTTTTTTTGGATCTCAGTCCAGATTTGAGTCATGGGGGGGGAGCAGCTTGTAGGTGTGTGAAGCGGCTTATCTGTCGATATAACCAAAAAGAAGAACTACTTCGCTCCCACATGGGGGGACGGGTCGACGGGACGGTCTGTACTGGCACCGGGCAGCCACTCTTCCCCCCCGGCGGACGTTCTCTACACAAGGGAGGAACACAGCAACGTCTGAGGATAGGTTCCTGGTGCTGCTGGAAGCCGATGCAGGGGCTTAAAGAACACAAGAACAGAGCCACAACAGCACTGGGCTTAAGAGCAGAACAGAGC
>OLKM01001393.1:93081-133081 GCA_900291075.1 Melanogrammus aeglefinus | reverse complement strand
TCTATGACTCTCACCTGTTTTTATTGCATTTGAACACATGTAATTTTTATATTAATTCTTATATATTTTATACTGAGCATTAGAGCTCAATAACTCCCGCGAACCAATGCCATTCCCTTCTATTCCCTTCACAAATCATTAAATCACGAGGCAGCATTTCCCCCAGTGTTTGTTTGCGATATTGAGGTGAATTGCTTCACTTTTCCAACAGCGGAGCGGCTCAAGCGCGCTCCCGCGAGGGGGTGCTTTTCACGGCAAGGGTGCATACGACGGCACAACACCGGCATGTAAACACACTTTTTTTTTAACAACGTCCAAGGGTGAAAAGGAAAAAAATGCCCCCCTGCGAAGGTGCGTTCACACCAAACGCGACATTTGTCGCCCGTTCGCGTTGTCGCCGAAGTTTTGTCGTGCCACAAATCATAATCTGTCGCTGTGCAAGTTTTGGCCAAATTTTGGCCACCAACTTCATGCCAATTTGTTTTCAACCACGGCCGAGATAACCCCCGTTGCATGTCTTTACCTTTTGTGGGAGAGGGAGAGACGTCGGAGGATCCAACGCAGTCTATTCATAATATCGTAATGACCACGGAAGAGGCAGTGAATGAAGTATTGATTAGACAGGTTTATTAGATAGGCCTACCTAATAAACCGTGCGAGACTGGTAACCATAGACACCCAAGACTGGTAACCATAGCAACGCCGGTTAACAAACCCCGTGAAGCCCAACCCCTGCGAGAGCTCCCCGCGGCGCACAGAGCTTTGAGCCATGATATACAATTATATTATATTATATATAGAGCTCCGGGAGTCGAAAAACGGCAACAATCACTTTCTCCTGATTATAGATCCATCTTACCTGACCCTGTATTGAGCGGAGAACGATAAGCTCATACGCATTGTCACAGGTGAGCCACCGTACCAAGCCAGAAGGTATGTGCGCATGCGTGCTGGTACATGTAGAACCATAGACATCCATAGAACACGTGCTGTGTCTCAAATCGCGCACTTCTGCACTTATACTTAATATTTTGAGTACGCAAGTGCGTTCACACTGAGCAGTGTGCGCCAATGTAGTGCGCATAGCGCACTACATTGGCGCACTCAAACGGCCAGAAAATTGAGTGTGAATCGATGGACACTTTCCACACTTAACGGCCGCCATCTTGGTGACGTAGATGCCGCTACGTCTAGAGCTACGTCGCTAAACGGAAGATACGTCACTACTTTTCAAATGGCGGCGGTTGGTTGGTTGCAATCGGCGTTAAAAAGTAGTAGAAGAAGAAACTGTCGATTCATTTCCGGTAAGTGCGCAGCGGCAGTGTTTGATTTGAGACGGTACTAGCTTGTCAAAATTTGCGCGCTGTGCAACTAAGTTCACTGAATTGCAGTGTACTGTAAAGCAGTGCACTTAGAGAAGTGCGCGATTTGAGACACAGCAACAGTGTCCAATGTTGAACAGTGTTCTATGAATATCTATTTGTAGAACGATATGCAATGCTCATATGCATTGTCAGAGGTGAGCCACCGTACCGAGCGAGAAGGTATGTGCGCATGCGTGCTGGTACGGCGGAGGGGAAAAAGATAGTTTGGCGCCACCCAACAGATGCCTGTTAAGTTGATGAACCTTTTAAATGGTAAATAAACGTCCTGAAAGACACTAAGGACTATTATTGAACACATCCTAAAACAGTACGGACGGCGGAGGGAATATAGTTCGTGGCCACCCAACGGATGCCTGTTAAGATGAACCCCGTGAATGTTAAATAAACATCCTGAAACATCTCATCTCATCTCATCATCTCATCTTCGTCCGCTTATCCGGGGTCGGGTCGCGGGGGCAGCAGCTCAAGCAGGGGGCCCCAGACTTCCCTTTCCCGAGCCACATTGACCAGCTCTGACGGGGGGATTCCGAGGCGTTCCCAGGCCAGTGTTGAGATATAATCTCTCCACCTAATCCTGGGTCTTCCCCGAGGTCTCCTCCCCACTGGTCGTGCCTGGAACACCTCCCAAGGGGGGCGCCCAGTGGGCATCCTTACCAGATGCCCGAACCACCTCAACTGACTCCTTTCTAAGCAAAGGAGCAGCGGCTCTAATCTGAGCTCCTCACGGATGACTGAACTTCTCACCCTATCCCTAAGGGAGAAGCCAGCCACCCTCCTGAGAAAACTCATCTCGGCCGCTTGTACCCGTGATCTTGTCCTTTCCGGTCATCACCCATCCCTTCATGGACCATAGGTGAGGATAGGAACGAAGATTGACCGATAGATCGAGAGCTTTGCCTTGCGGCTCAGGCTCTTCTTTTTCGTCAACAACGGTGCGGTGAAGCGAACGCAATACCGCCCCCGCTGCTCCGATTCTCCGGCCAATCTCACGCTCCATCGTACCCTCACTCGCGAACAAGACCCCGAGGTACTTGAACTCCTTCACTTGGGCTAAGGACTCATTTCCTACCCGGAGTAGGATCCTGAAACATACAAAGGACTATTTTTGAACTCATCATAAATCATTGAGTATTTCTTTCGCAATATTTATTAGCCTGTCGGGAAGACGCTAACATTCCCAAAACGTGGTCTTATTATAGCCCGATCATAATGTAAAAAACCAACCCAGTCTCACCAAAATGCGTACAGATCGCACGGTTTGCCATGCGTGCAGTACATACGCCAAATGACCATTTCGCATACATACGCAAAACCCAGCATTAACTACTGTGGAGGGCGGATGCGTACACATACCACGCATCACTTTATACCCATACCGACGTCACCAGCGATGCATGCTGCATTGAACTTTACTCAGAATTCGGGAATTTCCGGCTTCCGATAAGGAAAAATGCAATAAAATGGTTGTTAAAGTCTGAAATTCGGAAGAAAAAATATACGCATCCGCCCTCCACATAGTTAATGCAAGTCTGAAATTCGGTAGTACGTCACAGCCACAATTTGACACCGTTATTTGCGTATCATATGCACGCGAAATGGTCATTTGGCGTATGTACTGCACGCATGTCAAACCGTGCGATCTGTACGCATTTTGGTGAGACTGGGTTGCAAAAAACATTTCCAAGCATTAAAGCGTCCCATCATATGATTCCCCCAATGGGTGAGGCGCAACAGGGGTGACCTCACAGTGGAATGCTGATGGCGATCAGCTGTTACAGATGTGTGTGCGCGCGGATTGTGTGACGATAGCATGTGCTGGTAATTAACACAACGATGTGTTTTTTTAATTATTATCGGGCTATAATAAGACCACGTTTGGGAAATGTTAGCGTCAGGGGCGTAGGACAGAGTTTAACATTAGAGGTGACACATATCTGAAACCTGACAGATCCATTAATGGTTCCCACACAGAATTATGTCCTAAATGAAGTATACGCTGCAAAACATTCACAAATGTATAGGCCCTTCCTTTGTAAAGGAAAACACATTTTTCTTGGTTGTATCTTATGCCTCAATGAACATACAAGCAAAGGTTAAGGTTAAAGGGAAAAACAGCATCAAGAATTTTAACGTACACCAACTTGTTTTTACTCTTGAGTGTGTCATATTCTTCCACGTCTCCACTAACTAATTCGTGTGAAGGTAAAGGTAAACGAAAACGACATTAGAATGGATGTAATGAACTGATAAATATCAATTACTGTGTAGTTTTGATACAAATCAAAGCTAGATAGCATGATCCCTGCAGCCTCTGCACTGTTGCTAAATGAGTAGTTCAGGCGAAACATAGAAAGCTGCACTTGTTCGATACTGACTTTGCATGGAAACAATGATTTAACTCCGGCTCTGCGTTCAGCGACCAGCTTTATTGAACTACTGCTCTGCCATGTCTCAGTACCGCGCCCCCGCCTGTTGAATTCACATACACACACAGTTGTCTCCTGTCAATGACCTCATCAGTACACGACAGCACTGAAAGTGACTCTCTGTTCAACTCTAGTTATTTCTCAATGACTGCAGCATCAATCTCTCCACTCAGAAGTGTCTCTTCCAACTTCTGCAAAGTCAACAAGTCATCCTGGTTGAATAGCTCACTGAGCTTTGCATCTACAATATCCAGGACAAATAATGAAAAATAATAATGTTATTTTCACAGTCACTCTCATCTTTCATCTTTAATCAAATCGTTTTTTGTCCATTTCTTACTATAAAGTCTGCTACATTTTCGCCAGCAAACGTTGGCTAGTAACGTTCATAAAAACAAATGAACGGTGGTTAGCAAATGCGCCTGACTCGAAAATTAGAGGGGACCGTCCCCTCCGCCGCCCCCGGTTCGTACGCCCTTGGTTAGCGTCTTCCCGACAGGCTTATGTCAGGACTCGGGACACCTAACTCATCGGGACTGTTCCAGTGAGGGGGGATACAAATTCTGTCAGACAGGTAAACGGTCTGAAATAATCTGTTCCCCCCCCCCCTCATAACTTTGTGTATAAGAGAAGAGACTTGCTCATAATCACAGAGGTTATAGAGCATTATCTAAAGAACCCACAAAATAAATCATATGATGGTCAGACTTCATCTGCTATAGGCCTTCTACATTTCGAGTGAAGTAGCTTAAATAGACGTAATTGAAGACAGAAAACAATCACAGTGGTCTCGATTTTGGATATTGACGTTTATTTAGTTCGACAAATTCCATACCAGGACTTGAATTACAGCGTGTTATGTCAAATCACCTGAGGAAATGGTTACCTTCGTTTTGCCGTTCAGTAGCCTACTAGTAGGACCTACGTTACGACGTACAAAATAATAAAATCGTTTATTTTGATGGGTGGGCCATGTTAAAAAACCTCGTAGATAATTACAACATCAGAACATTGAATTAAACAAAGCAATTGCTGTTAGTTTTGAAAGTTTGGCGAAAGCAAGCGTAAATAGCGCTGTTGCTCCGCCTTCAGGCTTCCGCCTGAATGAATGCGCGCTCCCGCGCCAGGGGAAACAGTCTGCCCACACTGGAACGACCTGCACAACACCGGCACAACACCTAGGGACGTCTGGCGTCTGACGTCTTGAGGTTAGAGATGGTTAGTTTAGGCATTAGGTTAGAGATGGTTAGTTAGGTTAATCAGGTTCGGTGATTGGTGGTTTGTTAAGGGTTAGTTAGGTTGTTTATATGGTGTGATGCATTAGGTTAGCTACGTGTTTTGCTTCATCATGTTTTCATAATTAATTCGGGAATTTCTCATGACATAAGAGTCCTGAAGTCGTTCTGATCCAGACAGCAGACTCCTTCATCTTTCAGTGATCTGGAATTTTTTGTTAACCGGTTGGGGTTTATAAATAGAACGGTTTATAAATAAAACGGTTTATAAATAGAACGGTTTATAAATAGAACGGTTTATAAATAGAAATGCTGGCTGAACAGCCCATCTCCTCCTCCTCCTCCCCCCCCTCCTCCTCCTCTTCCTCCTCCTCCTTAGGATGTTGCATTCGTGGCTGCTGGTAATTCAACCACAAAGCAGTAATACAAGGCTATTTTCAGCATTGTTTGTTCACATCTGGCTATTCCCAAAAGATCCGTGGCTATAGCCTCGAAAATGCTCAAATTCCCATGTCTAACATGCCTGCTCACGCCGTTTCGCAAGATAATCGTCTCCATGTGGACGGGGCCATAATCACCATTCCGGTGCCTGCTGGTGGCTGTGAATGCTGAGTGGCTGCCCTCCCTGTCTGCTCCACTCTCCAGACAGGGCGTCATCTGGCTCCCTCTCCCACGCTGCTGCAGCTACCAGGGATGTAGTGTTGTGTGGCAATACAAATGTTATTACTTGACATTCCTTCAGGTGCTTGATTGGCTGCTTGATTTGCGTCAACGTCCCCGCTAGCTGGCCGTGAGGCCCTTCTTAAAATCATGTGCTCATCGGCTCAGTGGCCTTGGTACCCTGCGTCGGTCCGTTTTGTGTATTTCTTCCCCCTGCCTCTGCCCTCTCCTGTCAAGTCCAGCCGGCCATGGAATGTTAGTATATGATGTACTTGATTGGTCAACACAATAGTAAGTTTTTACCACCACTACCCCCACCCCCGCCACTATCACCGTGGGTTAAAAAAAACGTAGGGGAAAGCCGGGTCGATTGAAAAACGGGACGATTGAAACAGCGTTTTCTTCGAAAACCACGCAAGGCTTTCACGTCAAATTTCGTCACTACGTTCAGCACGCAACACTGACCAACCCCAGGAAATTTCGTGTAATGACGTCCCACCGTTCAAATGTTATCCCCCGAACCTGTTTTCGAGAGCGCTAAGTAAAATCCTTCCTGCGGTATTTTTTTGTAATAAATAGTTGTGTTTTTTGTTTCATGCAATAATAATATCACTATACAACAGATGAATTAGTACTTAAACCTGTGCTATAGTGTGCAATGTCAGAGTTTTGATGTTTAGAGGTAAAAAAAGGTTTAGGTGTCAGTAGTCGCTGTCGGGACGTTTGAAACACTTGTTTCAAACGCAACGGGTGTCATGTTATCCGGTTGACCTGGTCGTTTTTGTTTAAAATAAATGAATAAAAGGATGTTCAACTGTGTAAACATGACTTAGGACAGGGAAATGAGTACATTTAATGCAAATTTAGTCGTCCAAAAGAAGAAAGGTGAGTTTTAATCGAAATGTGCATCTTGACAATTATGCCTACGCACAATTACGCACGGGCCAAAAATACATTTTGACCTATATTATGCGGAATTATGTGAAATTTTAGCAATGACGAGTACAGTAGTAGGCCTATGTTGTCTGGTATCTTGCATAAAAACAAGAGTGGGGGCGGTTTTAGGATCAGACCTTTGGGGGGGCTCAGCCCCCAGAGGGTGGCGTAACTGTTTTCTTCGGGGGCATGCTCCCCCCGAAGAAAATTTTGGGTATTGTGAATTTAAATGCATCAGTCTGGTGCACTTTGGGGGTGCACTTTGACCCAATAATATTGGGGTCAAAGTCACCCAAGTCACGTATATCCCCTTCAGAGAGGCAGGAGCTATGGCCATGCTGCTGGAACATCAGGATGTGAAGTTCTTATGACTTGCAAGACATACAGTTGACAAAACCTTATTTTATTGCTGAGCCACAAAGACCTTTTAATTAGGACATATCTCGGGTTCTATTTGGAGTACAAACATAATTTTGGTATCATTGGAAAGGTAAAACTGTCCTCTTCATTTGGGATTGAATTTGGGGGGGCTGAAGCCCCCCTAAAAACGGCCTAAAACCGCCACTGAGTAAGGTCAATAGTTTATTTTTAAAATATGCTGTTTCATTCGTCCCGTATGTGTGTTTCAAACGTCCCGACTAGGGACGTTTAAAACAAATGTCAACTTACGTTCAAAGTACAAAAACAGCTCGATCATCCAACATATGTATTAAATTACACTTGTAACTAAGAGAACACACGAGTTGAAATTATTTGTATATGTAATGTCATTTTTTAAAAAGACGGTTTACTGAAAAGTGTTTCAATCGACCCGGCTCTCCCTAACTAATTTCCACCAGCTTAACTAATTTATTTCAATTTCATAATGAAATTAAAAAGCTTGGATTCCCTTAGATGAGATCCTATCAGACACACCCCGGACAAGTTCAACAGACGCACGCATTATGTTTAACGAGGATAATCTCTGCCAGCGCCCATGAAGTCAGCGATCCTGTCATCTCCGGCAGTGGAGGAAGCGTGAGTCAGCCCGGTTGTTGTCTTTTCATACACCAATAAATCAATTTCACACACCAATAAATCAATTTCACAGCGTCACTGCGGACGTTGTCTTGGAGATCCCCCACGAGGACTGCTTCCAGATCGTTTACTGAACCTCAGCACCTTCCAACACCATGAGCTCAGTCCCTTCAGAGCAGACCATTTATTGTTACAGTTAAAGTCATTTGGGTGACGACCTGTTGATTAATTAATAAAATAGGCCTACTGCTACTCCACTGCTCGATCAGCCTTTCCCTACCTCACCATGGCCTCATCTCAGTCCTATCTTTAAAGAACCAGAGCTCCGTCCTACATCAACAACACAGCACGGCTTAATTATACCATCAGGTGCGAGTGGGATTAGCTGTTAATGGCTGTTATCAGTCATTAAGCCGGAAGACAGCTGAATATACAGGTGCATCTCAATCAATTAGAATATTGTGAAACATGTAATTAATTTAAGAATTTAATTCAAAAAGTGAAACTCATATATTATATAGATTCATAACACGCAAAAGGATATATTTCAAGCCTTTATTTGTATTAATCTTGATGATTATGGCTTACAGCTTATGAAAACCCCAAATTCAGTATCTCAGAAAATTTGAATATTGTGGAAAAGTTCAACATTGTGGTGTCACACTCTAATCATCTAATTACCTCAAAATACCTGCAAAGGTTTCCTGAGCCTTTAAATGGTCTCAATTCAGAAGGCTTCAGAATCAAAGACAGCTGACCTGACAGTTGTGAAGAAGACCGTCGTTGACATCCTCCACAAGGAGGCTGAACCTCAACAAGTCATGGCTAAAGAAGATGGCTGTTCAGAGAGAGCTGTATCCAAGCATATTCTCAGAAAGTGGAGTGGAAGGAGAAAGTGGGGTAGAAAAAGGTGCACAAACAACAGGGATAACCGCAGCCATGGAGTGGATTGTCTAGCAAAGGCCATTCAGAAATGTGTGGTAGCTACACAATGAGTGGACTGAGGCTGGAGGCAGTGTGTACAATGTCTTCATATATATACATATGTATATATATATATATATGTATATATATGTAGCCGGCCTCATTCAAGCAGCCTCCATTATGTGACGACGGAGAAGTAGGACACAGGGTTGATCTCCACACGAGCACTTTTATTTTCTCAGTGACCCACCTGTGTCACACAGGTTGACATCAGAGCACCGGACGCATTTATAATATAAACGTTTACAAAATCTCAAGAAAAAACACAGAAATACACCCGCACCCACCCGGCAAGGACATACGGCGGAACCACTGGTCCCACCCTCAAGCCCGAGGCCGCCTACACCAGTAGACCAGGGGAAGACCATAGCCAGTCACTACCCCTGTGAAATAATGTGCTGCCTGTTACACCACACAAAATGTCCCACCCTGCCTAGGTGCTGTATCCCATGCCAAGCCCACTGCACCCCCCACTGAGAGTGGATCACCAACATCAAAAAGGAGAGAAAAAAATAAATAAATCCTATGGTATCACGCAACCTGCCCCATTGATTCCATCAGTCGGTGAACTGGTTTTCTAACCCTCCCCCTACCAGGCCAAGTTTCGGTGCGGGGGTCCCAGTTAGGCCCTAGAATAAGGTATTCAAATTTCAGGGCGGTAGGACCTTCCTATCTCAAAAACTGTTTTTCCACCACATTCTGAACCACTATAGGTCTTGCAGGCAACACTTCTGAGGGGCTTTGTCCAAATAACAGTCCATTTTGGAAAACTTTTTTTTCTCTAAGGGCTAGAACTCCAAACCTCGAATATGTCATTCTCGGGACCCCGGGAAATGTGTGTAAACGTTTTAGCATCCCTAGCTATCTCGAAAAAGGCCGGAAAAGGGGCGTGACCTCCAACAGTGGGGCAAAATGAACATAAGACAGAGGATAGTTTTTAGTCCCCAATTTTTGTGGCATGGAGGTGTACATTTGTGGCTTAAAGTGTGTAGACACAGCTGGCCTGTGGCCACGTTTTTGAAGTCTGGGGTCAAAAGGTCAAAAGGAGCCAGCACCACGTCGCTTATGAGATAACAAAAAGTTAATGTGTATTTCTCTCATAACTTTTTGTCATTATTAAAGAGAGGCCTGATTCTCAGATATGCATGTTGGATGGCTAAGGTGTAGGTCTCGGAAGAACTTCAGGCCAAAATCTTGCAAGCGAGCTGCTGGGTGAGGTGCAACGTGATGGAGCACTTGCTGAGTCATTTCCTGTAGGGCTGAAGCCACAGGTTGATGCGTATGCGTCCTTTGAGACCCCCTTTGATATATAAGAGACCCCAAGGTACAGCTTACTTGTAACTGTTTTCGACTCAGTCACCTATTGCATCACTTCCTTTAGGGCTTCGGCCTCCTAATTGATCATTGAAGTATAATTGAATGCCTTCTTTCATATATGATACCACCACCACTACTGGGACGTGGCAACAATTCTCCAAATCCATATGGGGGAGGGGGGTGCTTGTGGACAGACAGTAGGGGTGTACACTAGACATAAATAGGAAGCAAACTCAGGAGAAGGAATGACCTCTCACAAATATGTATTTAATAAATTGTTTCAAATAACCCTGCCTCGCTAAATCAATGAACTTGGAGTTTTGCTTTCAAAAATAGGTTATAGAAGAAGTCTAAACTGCAGAAAATAAAAACATCCAAGCTGCCTTTTAAGGATACCTTGAAATATAGGGTGTGTTCGAAACCGCATCCTTGCTTACTACCTACTAAATATTTGGCTTACTTCTCGAATCCTTAAATAATGATTGAGTAATCCATTTGAGTAATCGACGTTCAGAAGACCGTCCGTACTTAACCACCTCAGATGACGTGAATCAAAATGACGTGTCAATAACCTACCGGCCGGGCGCCGTTAATAAATATTATAAATAAATATATAAACGCCACATTTAACGTCACAGTACACCTTCAACCTAAGGATTTGCGGTGATATGTTAAAACAATTATTAAACAATTATTAAAAAAATGATTAATTATTTTATATTATTCTTTTCTATTGTCTGATTTTCCCGCGTTTCGTCTTCTTAGTCCTAATGCTAGATTGCCAGTTAATACAGTTAATACAGAATATATACTTACCTGCATACCTAGCCTACAGATAAAAAGACCGATAGATAGATTTAGTTAGATTAGACAGACAGCCTTTTATATTTCCATTTTTGATTTAGATTTTATATATTTTCCAATCATTTTGATAGATTTGTTATTTTATTGTTTTATCATCGCGTTCGTTCGTTCGTAAAATGTACCTGACCAGCCGTAGGAGAGCCGCAGCAGCACGGAGACGAAGGAGGGAGTCAGCTCGCCGTCGGTACATGGTTGCCGTGTACGGACATTTATGTTGTGGCACTGAAGTAAGTACCCTATTTGTTAGGTAAACTGTATCAAAGTGCTGTCAACAATTGATAAGAGTATGGCAATCCTAGATTACTATCTATTTGAGCGTCTAGAACACCGCTTCATTTTCTCCTCACAGACTAATAATGAGAAGCCTACAGTAGTGATAAGAATAAATAGTCATTGTTAATGTAATACTGATCAATACACTTGATATGAATACTATTCATAATATGGCAGAAACCATAGGAAGAAGCATTTACAGGCTATAAGACAGTAGGAATACATTTAAATAAATAGATATGAATAAATCATTATTAACGCAGTACACAAATAATTTGATGTGATTAAATGCTTTAATATATAAGAACATACATTTAAATAAACAATGAACAAATAAATAAATAAATACATGATTGGAATAAATAATGATATTGAATGTATAATTATAATTTACAGGTTGGTGCAAGAGGGCCATATTCCAGGCTGAACATTCATGTTCCCCTGGTGCGCCTCTACTTTGAAGACGGTGACCTAAGGAAGGACTTCCGCCTTTCCAGGCCTACGCTGGATAGCCTGGTCCACCGTCTCCAGGGGCCGGTCGACCACGGGTGGGGGAAGGCCTTTGAGGTGCTGGTGTTCCTGTTCTGGCTGGCGTGTGGAACGTCCTTACCGGAGTGGTGTCGGAGGCCTTCGACATTCCCCGCACGACATGCCACGATTTGGTTCACAGGGTGAGCAAAGGCATCCAACAAATTTTCAGGGCAGCAGATCCACTTTCCGAGCAGGGATGAGCTGCCAGAAAATTGGGGCTGGGTTCCAGCAGCTGGCAGGATCCCCGGCTTTTGGCAATGTGGCAGGGGCCATTGATGGATGCCACGTTCGCATTGTGCCCCCTGGAGCCTTTGCTGCAGATTACTTCAACCGAAAGCTGTTCCACTCCATACAGTTTCAGGCCATCTGCGACCATAAAGGTCGCTTTTTGGATGTGCACGTGGGCTTCCCTGGCTCGGTGCACGACGCCAGGGTCCTGAAGAGCAGCCCTTTCTACGTGCACCAGCTTTACCCCCCTCCAGGTTGGTGCCTCCTTGGCGACGGAGGGTATCCTTGCCTGGCTCAGCCGATCCGTCTGCTGACCCCCTACCGGGAGCCTGTCCGCAACGCTGTCCAGGGCCGCTATAATGCGAAGATGTCGAGGGCAAGGTGTGTGGTGGAGAGGGCCTTTGGGGTGCTGAAGACCAGGTGGCGCTCCATCTTTTTAAAGGCCCTTGAGGTGAAGGTGGAGTTTGTGTCGGAGGTGATCATCGACTGCCTCTTCCTGCACAACCTGTGCATCGGCACTGGGGACATCCTGGAGCCTGAGGAGGAGGACGACGACAACGGAGATGGGGATGAGGTGAGGTTGCCCAAGAGTGCCAGCAGCAGTCGGGGGACACTCTTCGGGACAGACTCGCAGCTGCAGTGTCTGCTGCTCCTGCTCCTGAGCTCAGGATTCCTGTTCTTCTGGAACATGATTATTGTTGATTATCTTGTAAATATAAAAAAATAAAAAACATAAAAAAAATATGTTAATAGTTATAGCACACAAATGTAAATAGATATAAATGATAACAAATAAATGTAGTTATATTGTTTTGTTTTTTTTACTTCAGTTTGATTTTTCTGATCAGTTTTAATTAGATCTAACATGATAACCAATTAAGTACATAGTTATATTGATATCTCTTTATTCTAGCCAAATCAATGCTTGTTATTGTACATATTTGGCATGTTTTTCATTCACCTTTGATTTTTCTGATCAGTTTTAATTAGATCTAACATGATAACTAAATCATAAATTAAATCATTTAATTATATTATATTTCAATATCATGTTATTACTGCCTCCCTTTACTCTTTATAATCCTTCAGAATTATCTGCAACAAAAGAGGAAACGGTTCAAATAGACTTTATTTAATATTTTTTTGTTATGGCCTCTAATGGTGCTTTTCCACTACACTTTCCCAGCACGACTCGCCTCGACTCGCCTCGACTCGGCCACGTTCCTTTTCCATTACAAAAAGTACCTACTCAACGTGGGCGGGGTCGTCATAGCACGGCGGTGCGAAACTGCGTGACACAAGGGATGTTCTATGCGCGACACAAACACAAACACAAACAATGGAGGACATGGAGGCAGTGGTGTACTTGCTGCTCGTTCTGTGGCTTTTTGTCACAAACAAAGCAAAAGAAGATAGTCAGAAAAGGCTGCAGGCGGCGAGACAAAACACAACAGAAAAGTACAGGAGAGTTTTGGAAGCCGTACAGCAGTATGAAGCCGAAGATGAGACGAGTGACGACACTCTCTGACCAATCAGCGGCCAGCAGTGTGTCGACGTCACATTTTAGTACCGGCTTGACTCGCTTGGAACCTCACCAGAGCAGGTACTAAAATAGTACCTGGTACCAGGTACTTTCCCTAGTGGAAACGCAAAAAGAACCGAGGCGAGTCGAGGCGAGTCGTGCTGGAAAGGTGTAGTGGAAAAGCGCCATAAGAGGGCAAGCAGCCTTTCCTCCCTGGCCATATTTTCCCTGTCCCTCTCCGCTCTCTCTCTTCTTTCCTCTCTTTGCCTCGCATCCATCCATTCTCGCCACTCTCTCTCTCTCCTTCTGTCTTCCTCTCTCTTTTCTCTCTCCTTCCTCTCTTCTCTCTGTAGTTCCTCTCTCTCTTTCTGCTCCTCTCTCTCTTCCGCTCTCCTTTCCTTTTCCTCTTCCTTCTCTTCCATTTTCCTAACATAGGAGAGCCACTCCGGCTCCCTCTTTCGTTTGGAGCACGGAGTGGACTCCCCCTCTTCCTCCTGAGGAGAGGCCACTGCAGCAGAGTTTGTCCCATGGCTGAGGAGATGGGGTTTGGTGGAGTGATCGCTGGGCGGTGCCCCATCACCTCATCCATGAGAACAAACCACTTCCAGTTTGCTGCAGTGGCCTCTCCTCCCTCTGTGCTTACGCCCGTCCTTGGGGCTTTCAATTCCTAAAACAAAGAAACATCTGATAACTATGATTCACAGGTTACAACGTTAGTTCGCTGTGGCCTTTTTTTATTCATCAGTTACGTATGTGGTTTACTGGGATCTGAAATGCACTATACAAGCCTCCAGATTTTCTTTTGAAGAGATTACGGATAAACAGTTTTGCTTTTCAGGAGCTTTTCTTTTTTAAGGCAAGCTAAGGTAAAATATGATACCTGGACTCACCTTGTATTTTTGTTTTAAATTCTCCCACTTTTTTTTTGCCCAGAGGGCCTCTACTTTCCCCTCCAGCTCCATGTCCTTTATATAGGTCCTACACAAATAACATTGGTCAAATTAGCATAAACTTATGAAAGGGGCAACTAAACTAACTCGTCTCATCCAATAGCCTATTTTTACAAACACACTTCTCATGAGAGCACAAAGGTAACCCTCAACCCTTTGATATATTTTCTTGCCTCTATATAAAACGTAAGATGACACATAGAAATAACACAATTGAAAAGTGGTGTCTTACTGAAATCCGGCCATGGAGGCATTGCGCCTCCCCGTGAAGAACACATCATTGGCCCCTCTCCACCTGATAAGTGCCTCCGTGTCTTCATCAGTCCCTTAAACGATCAATAACGCACATACTTGTTATCGATGGTAGCAGGGGGATAGAAACTCAGCTGGTGACGTTAATTAATTAAAACTACGGTGATATCACTTGCATTACTGTTACCCGTTTATTTACATGCTATATAGCTATCAACAGGCTGACCCTTTAGTCATCAAGAACGGTAACTTTAAACACATGTTGGACTACAACAAAGCTACGTTCATCCTAAAAAATCTAATCAATCAAATATATGTTGACCACATACGATCGGTAATAGACGATTCACTTACATCGGTATGGCTGTGGGCTCTGCTGCGGCTCCGTGTTTCGCGCCATTGCTTCCACTGTTCTTTTTGAATAGACGCAGTGCATTCTGGGGCAGTTGAGTACGTCTAGTACAGTGTTGCCAACTTAGCGATTTTGTCGCTATATTTAGCTACTTTTCAGACCCCTTTGGCGACTTTTTTTCAAAACAGCGACAAGCGACAAATCTAGCTCCTTTTTCAGCTGTTATTGGTGACTTTTGGCGACTTTTTGAGGTGAAAGCACTATCGCTATTACCTCTTCACAACGAGCACCGGGTGCCTGCGCGGCCCCTCCCCCGTCTCAAAGCACTCACAGGCAGCCCAGAAAATGAATGGGCCAGCAAGCCGCCGCCGACTGATCCCGCCCCCTGATTCCGCCCCCTGACGTAATTCCCGCCAGGGCGGGAAAATGTAATATTTTCTTTGTCTAAATAAATTAATCGCATTGACTCACACTGCCACGGCCCTCAGGTAGGTTCAGTCACTTCACCTCACCTCGTCCACTGCGTGAGTGTGTGTGTGTGTCTTTACGATGTCGCAGTCAAAACTGTATCAACAAAAATATAGGAAAGAGTGGGAAGCAAACACTGCTTTTAAGGGCTGGTTAAAGCCGTTTATTGGAGACGATAAATGAGCTTACTGTTCCTATTGCAAGGTCGATTTCTGTGCCAAACTCAGTGATGTGAAGAAACACAGTTTAACCCAGAAGCACTATTCAAAAGGCAAAGCCTTACGGTTCGGCTCAAACAACGCCTCGCATTTAATGGTAAGCGTAGCAATATTTGATGTCTCCAAAAAAGGCTGAGCTAACTATAGCGTTAAGCAATTGCTGAACACTGCTCCCCTCCTAGCATGTTGACCACATTTGGGGAAGCATGTAGTCAGCTTTTTCCGACTTCTGCTGCTGCTACGCATTCAGAATTGCACAGGGACTAAGTGCACTGAAATTGATCAATGGTGTCCTAGCACCTTACTTTTTGAAAAAGTTGGTGGCAGATGTGGTGAGCAGCATTTTAGCCTTCCTCCTCGATGAGGCCACAGACATCAGTGTGTCTAAGTACCTGGGTGTTGTCATCCGATACTTCAGTGAAACTAAAGGGACAGCGGTTTCAACATTTCTGGGGCTTGTTGAGTTTTGGACGGGAGGAGGATGCCGCATTCTATTGCCCGTGCTTTGTTGGCTTTTTTAGAAAAGTGCTCTCTTGTTAAAGAGAAACTCCTAGGGATTGGCACTGACAAAGCCCGGATAAAGGAGGAGGGTTGATATATTTTTTTGTGTGTTTTTTTATTTTTTATTTTTTTTACTTCCGGTTATGCAAATTAGGCGAAGACGTCATCTAGCGACTTCTAGCGACTTTTAGGAGAGCCAATAGCTACTTTCCCTACTGAAGAGTTGGCAACACTGGTCTAGTAAGCTAGCGATGCTTACTCAAAATCTTTCCGGAAGTAGAAGACATTCGGATACTACTCGCTTACCTAAACTCGCTTACTAATTTCTCGCTTACTCAATTTGACGTCATAGTTAGTAAGCGTAGTAAGCAAGTATGCGGTTTCGAACACACTGACACCCACAGCGGTCGATAGCAACCAACATAGCAACCATGACAGACAAGTGACGTCGGGGAAAAATCGTCGGGGAAAAAATCGGAGAAACACTCCCATTCAGGATGCATTGGTTTACATTTCGTTCTTTGGAGCACCGTTATTTATATTTATTTATTTATTTTCAGTTTTTAAGAAGGTGCTTCAAAAATGCAAAATTTTCTGCAATAATCCAAAATCCAATGGAAGAGAAACCAGGGAGACGCCGTACCGTTCAAAATCCACCCAAAATGTCCTAAAAGCAGCCCAAATAAAAAGATATTCCATTTGGGCCAATGTTTTGAAAGTAATAATATTTTAGGGAATATATTTTTGGTTGTTTTAGCAGCGAAATGCATTGTGTGTGCATCTGTGTGTGCGTGCGTGTGCGTGTGTGTGTGTGTGTGTGTGTGTGTGTGTGTGTGTGTGTGTGTGTGTGTGTGTGTGTGTGTGTGTGTGTGTGTGTGTGTGTGTGTGTGTGTGTGTGTGTGTGTGTGTGTGTGTGTGTCTGTGTGTAACTATGAAGGTATTATTGTAGCAAAAGTCTCAAGCATGCGTACACTAAAGTCACAAATGCGTAACAGTAAAGTCACAAATGCGTAACTAAAGTCACAAATGCGTAACAGTAAAGCCACAAATGCGTAACTAAAGTCACAAATGCGTAACTAAAGTCACAAATGCGTAACAGTAAAGTCACAAATGCGTAACAGTAAAGTCACAAATGCGTAACTAAAGTCACAAATGCGTAACAGTAAAGTCACAAATACGTAACTAAAGTCACAAATGTGTAACAGTAAAGTTGAAGTCGTAAATATTTATTCTACCATTGTCAACACGAAATAGGGGCTACGAGTTCACAAATCCTTTGTTACGGGTGCACGTCCATCGATACGACTGCACGAATCTGCTGCTACTCTTGTGAACACGCATTGCATTCCTTGGCCTGTCTTCGGTCATTCGGTCTGTCTGCCTTGAGACTGTGCTGTCAGAAGGATGGAATGCGCCCGACCTCCGCCCGCGACCGGCCCGCTTTCCGGCTCCCTGTTTTTTAAGCCCTGATGTTTCCGCTTTGGTGGGTGGATTGTGTTTGGGCGTGCGTGCGTGCGTGCCTGTATGTGTGTTTATGTGTTTGTCGTTGCACACTGCGTGGTATTTGGATCAAGGATCAAGGAGGAGCCTATGTTTATTTTTTTATAAATGCTGGTCCAATCGGCAGTGAGCGCTATTGAGTCTCCGAGAGTCCGCACCTGGATTTATGCAGCATAAAACACCGTTCTTGTAGGCTTGTCTCAGTAGGCTACCTTGTCCCAGTGGCTACCTTGTCTCAGTGTACCTTGTCCCAGTGGCTACCTTGTCCCAGTGGCTACCTTGTCTCAGTGTACCTTGTCCCAGTGGCTACCTTGTCTCAGTGTACCTTGTCCCAGTGGCTACCTTGTCCCAGTGGCTACCTTGTCCCAGTGGCTACCTTGTCCCAGTGGCTACCTTGTCCCAGTGGCTACCTTGTCTCAGTATTCTACCCTGTCGCAGGATGCAGGAGGACCGCGGCCGCTCACAGCGCCCAGGCCCGGCCGTAGGGCTGCTCTGCGGGGTTCTGTTTGTGGGCTCAGCGCTGCTGGTCCTCTGCCAGTCCTACCGCAGTTTGGACGGGAACCAGCAGGTAAGGCACATATGACACATATATATATATGACACACATATATATATATGACACACACACACACACACACACACACACACACATATATATATATATATATTATATATATATATATATATATTATTATATTATAATATATATTATAATTATATATTAATATATAATACATATCATTATTATTAGTATATTATATATATATACTTTTTATCAGTATCATTTGCATATACGTAGGCCTATATATATGCAAATGATACTAATAATAATGATAGGCCTATTTACATGTTAATAAACAATAATAATATTTTTAATATTGTTATATAATGTTAGGGATCATTATAATCACAATAATACTGAATAATAATCATATTTATAATATTGATGTTAGGCTAATGACACTAATAATGCTTCATATATGATGTTAACCCTATGATAGGCCTACTAACAGTAATAATAATGTTGTAATAATGTTCCTGTCATTGCAGCGTATCGGCAGGAGTCTGCCTGTTCAACAGACAGGTGAACATTTTACCTTCACTTTACAGCGTGTCGAGATTAAAACCTATTTCACAAAAAATTCCCGATATGATAAAACAGTTCTCAACAAGTGTCAAACAAGTCTCGTTAATTTCCCATCGCCAACCAATTAGGCCTAACCAATGTGCCACGCCCACTTCGTTATGAACGGATGAGGGCGGAGGACGAGGAGAGAGCTTCTCCAAACTCCTCGTGAAACGAGTCACGGGGAGACCAGAAGAGACCAACGAGTCCGTGTAGCGGGGAGACCAGAGGCTAAAGAGTCCGTGTAGCGGGGAGACCAGAGGCTAAAGAGTCCGTGTAGCGGGGAGACCAGAGGCTAAAGAGTCCGTGTAGCGGGGAGACCAGAGGCTAAAGAGTCCGTGTAGCGGGGAGACCAGAGGCTAAAGAGTCCGGTGTAGCGGGGGAGACCAGAGGCTAAAGAGTCCGTGTAGCGGGGAGACCAGAGGCTAAAGAGTCCGTGTAGCGGGGAGACCAGAGGCTTAAAGAGTCCGTGTAGCGGGGAGACCAGAGGCTAAAGAGTCCGTGTAGCGGGGAGACCAGAGGCTAAAGAGTCCGTGTAGCGGGGAGACCAGAGGCTAAAGAGTCCGTGTAGCGGGGAGACCAGAGGCTAAAGAGTCCGTGTAGCGGGGAGACCAGAGGCTAAAGAGTCCGTGTAGCGGGGAGACCAGAGGCTAAAGAGTCCGTGTAGCGGGGAGACCAGAGGCTAAAGAGTCCGTGTAGCGGGGAGACCAGAGGCTAAAGAGTCCGTGCAGCGGGGAGACCAGAGGCTAAAGAGTCCGTGTAGCGGGGAGACCAGTCATGTCGTCAACATCCCGTAATCCCGTGTTTCCTCCAAAGCCGGACCCGGCTGCTCCAGCCCTCCGCCGGAGAAGCCGGAGAACCCCGTCGCCTTCCTCAGCGGTGAGCCGACAGCTTGATTATACATTCAGACACCATAAAACATACATGTAGATACATCTACACTATATATTTATATATTTATACACCATATATATGGTCTACATATATATACAGGGGTGAGTTGCCCTAATGTGGGACACTTTTTGCAATTTCAATTTATGTGCGATATTACCCAACCAAGCCACTACATTTGACCCACACCGGATACCATTCTGAAATCCCCAAGATGTTGGCTACTGAAAACAGAAAAAAATATTCAGGTATCATACTCAGAGAAGAAATTTCACATATATTAGTGCTCCATGTGCAAAATTGCTCAAGAAAATGCGTTTGCTCTAATCTGGGACAGTGTGTGCCCTAATCTGGGACAGTCATTATTAGGAATAAAATAGACAATATCACTTTAATTTAAATGTAACTGCTCATGAATATTCATGTCAAATGTAGGCCTACATACCCATGCTTTGTGATACCAATTACTACAATACACTCATATATATATGGATTAATTAATTAATGCGTGAGTGTGAGTGATGTGTGAGTGACTAAAAGCCTTTGTCCGGGCTAGCTAGTCTAGCTAGCTTGATTATAGTGTGACTAAAAGCTAGTGCTTTAACATAGCTAGTCCACTAAACTAGATTAACTGGCCCATCAAGACTGGGTTTTGATCCTATTGTACTAATAAACCCTGAATTAAATACACATTTAACATTTAAATGCTTATTTTCACAATTAACACGACTGTCCCAGATTAGGCAAATCATGCTGTCCCACATTCGGAAACACGTTTCCAAATGTGGGACAGCTAAAGATTGATTGAAAAAAATAATAATAAAACACATTTTCATAATATTTTTGCCTAATTTGCTGCATAATTATATCATAAACACAATCTGATATCAAATATGATTTTGTTTTTGTTTATTACAAATTTATGATGATGATGATGCATTTTATTTAGAAAAGCGCCTTTCAGGACACTGTACATCACACACAATAAAACACACAATGAAATATACAAAAAACGTGATAAAATAGACATAGAAAGGACAACATAATAAGTTAAAATACATAGGGCAGAATGGCAGGAAGCATGGAGGTTAGAGAGAGTAGGCAGTCCGAAACAGGTGGGTTTTTAGTTGTGCTTTGAAAATGGGGAGCGAGTCACAGTTTCGGAGGTCGGGTGGGAGGGTGTTCCAGAGCTGGGGAGCAGAGCGACTGAAGGCCCTGCCCCCCATAGTGCTGAGGCGGGCAGGGGGCACAGAGAGGTGGATGGAGGAGGAGGATCGAAGGGAGCGGGTGGGGATGTTAATGTGCAGGAGGTCAGAGAGGTAGGGAGGGGCGAGGTTGTGGATGGCCATGAATGTAAACACTAGGAGTTTGTAGTTAATGCGGTGGGTTACGGGGAGCCAGTGGAGCTGCTGGAGGACAGGGGTGATGTGATGGTATGAGGGGGTCTTTGTGATGATTTATAACCTTAGAATTAAATTTCTCTAAAACCTATGTCACTGACCTTTTCGGGACTTCACACTGTGCACTTCCGGTTTGACTGTAGCCCCTCCCCTACCTTTATAACCAAAATCCTGAAGTCATGTGATTTCAATCACAGGGCATCCCTGCTTGCATTTGACAACCATATTATTAATTTGCATGTTTCAGAATAAGAGATAAAGGCTCTAGACTTTAGGTGTCCCAGATTACGCAGTGTCCCACATTAGGGCAACTCACCCCACATATTATCTATCTATCATATATTTAGATTCATATTATATATGTATGTATATATATATATGAGCTATCTATCTATCATGTATAGGCCTACATAACTATCGATGTATCTGTATACATCATCCTGATTGGTCCACTAGTAGGACTGCACTCATTCTGATTGGTCTGTGTCAGGCCCAAAGGACGACGGGAAGTCGCCCGGCTGTCGGAGGGCCATGGTGCAGTGGAAGGGGAAGCTGACGCTGCGCGGGGGGTTCAAGTACGAGCAAGGCAGCCTGGTGGTGCCCATCAAGGGCCGCTACTGGGTCTACTTCCAGCTGAACTACGCCAGTACGCATGCTGATTGGGCCAACAAGTCCTGCAAGCCGCTGATGCTCTTCCAGGAGGTGGTCTGGGTCCAGTCGAGCTACACCGACAACCAGACCCTGTTACAGGCCCAGGACACCGTGACAGACCGCCGGCACATCTTCAGCAAGACCCTGCAGGCCTCGGCTGCCTTCGACCTGGCCGCCGGAGACCGGCTGTTTGTAGTGACCCGCTCCCCAGGGCTGCTCTCCACCGAGGGGTACCTTGGGGTAGACCTGGAGACCTAGAGCTGGAGACCTGGAGCTGGAGACCTGGAGACCTGGAGCTGGAGACCTGGAGACCTGGAGGCCTGGAGACCTGGAGACATGGAGACCTAGAGCTGGAGACCTGGAGGCCTGGAGATGGAGACGGAGACCTGGAGACCTGGAGACCTGGAGACCTAGAGCTGGAGACCTGGAGCTGGAGACCTGGAGACCTGGAGGCCTGGAGACCTGGAGACCTGGAGACGGAGACCTGGAGACCTGGAGGCCTGGAGTGGCAATTTGAGAGTCTGTTGCAGGGGTGTTTCTAGATTAATAATAATTAATAATCTCTATAATCTAATATTTAATTAATATTTATTACATTATGGACATTCGCAACATGTTTTTGAGGCATAAAAGTCATACCCTGGATTCATATGCAAATAATAACAATAAAACCAGACTCAAGTCATTAAACTGTTGCACATTTGCATTCTTCTGCTTCCACAATGATAATAATAATTAATAAAAACGTGAAGGTGTGTTATCATTGCTCAATACTAATTCTTGTTTCGCGCCTCAATCCTGATTTTCGTTCCGCGCCGAAACACGAATTAGTGCGTGCACGCTAAACCATGCACACTGCCGTGCACGGACAGTTATGCGTGCGCCACGACACCAGTGAATGCATCTCCATTGAGGAGAGGGAGGAAGATCCTCCTTAACATTGTTGAGCACAAAAAATGTAGAATGCCCAGACTACGGTAATGAATTAATGGCCTTAAATATGACTACTTTAATGCCTATGAATATATAATGTTCGTTTGCCTGGGTAAAGGGACATTAGCACCTCCTATCGCCAACTGACCATTACTTCTGGAAGGAAGGTCCTCCCTCAGCCACCGTTGACTGACTCCCATTCATTTCCCGATAGTACTGGCGGCCGAAGTCCTCTGAGTGGGTGTGTGCGAGTGTGTGGACCTTAAAGGCAATGGTGCAGGTTAACCGGAAGCTTCGATTAATGGGCAGGCCTACATAAAGCACTCAAAATATGTATAGCATTCATACAATTTCTCCAAAATAGTGTTAAAGTCAAGGTTTTGTCGTTTTTGGTAGTGACGGGTGTTTCCTAACGCCGTTCGGCGATGACGTCACGTTGGGGAGTCGTGGTGGAGGGAGCCTCAGCCTAGTACTAGAACTATGGCGTCTAACTGGGATGAGGAAGAGGTAGCAAGAACCACAAATGACATTTGTGATGGCCCGCAGCCGTATAATTTCGAGCCTGTTAGACGTGAGAGGGCGAATGAGGAATTGCCGAGGACTGATGGCCATCAAAGCCTATGATTCATGGTCAGAGGAGAATGGGTGGAGAGTTGGTGAGGTGTCCTGGTGAGTTGCTATTATTTAGCAATGAGCGCTTGAGCTAGCCCATGAACAGCACCGCATACAATACTCACACATGTGAAATCCCCCCCCCAGATAATCCCTACGATTAGTTATCCCACGTTTTGATGGTTGCCTACTAGCTCCAGTAACATTTTGCCAAGTGTTTATTTCTAAGCTTTTACCTATTCCTCCAGTGAAAGTGTGGTTGCGAACGTACCGGTAGCCGCCAACGAGCTGGCCATGAATTCAGCGTGATTATTTTCGAATCTACTCCTCGTGATTGATCGTCATTGACACCGTCAGGGTACTGCGGTATCGCTGTGTTTGGCAGGTGTTTGTGTGGGCGGTGCCGTCCCATGGAAACTGTGGTGGAGAGCTTGTGCTGTAAGGAAGTGAGTGCGTTTTGGTCGCTGGTCGAGGAGCTCAGCCCACGACCAGCAGATGTGACGTGCCTCACTCAGCATCCAGGATTTGAGGGATGCTGCCTGAATCCGTTTGTGCTGAAGATAGCATACGCACATTTCAAGCAGGATCATGGTCCCCTTCGAGCCCGAACGCACGAGTATGTTAATTGTTTGTTTACCATTCTTTTTATAGAGTCCTATGAACCAACTTAAACAGTTATAGGCGACTAGAGATGTGTTGCATAGACAATAAACATGCATGAAAAAAAGGCATAAAATTGTTTCCAACCTACTGATCCCGAGGGAAACGAAAGCACAGAGTTCCTTTTCGGATTCTTACTCTTTTTTTTATGAATTATGGGGCAAATGGAGCTGTTAAAGGAATGAGTTGTGCACACAACCAAGTAAAAAACCCAAGCAATAAAAACAAAATATGCGACATGCAGTGATGCGGTAACCATGGTGATGCGAATAAAGAAATAGCCATAAACAAATAACCAAGAGACAATGTTAGTCAACAGAGATGTTAGGGTCAGCGCAAGGGGTTAAAATGTAAGGTTAGAATAATGTAGTAAACTTCCTAGAATGTCATTACTTATGACGGTCCCACACACTCAAAAAACCCAAGCAACAGTACACAAAGAGAAAACAAAACATGCGGCATGCAGAAGACCTTACTACTATATACATACTCACAACTGTCTGGGAAAAAAAATAGTTCTAATTTGATTTGTTGTAGCGTGACTGCTGGGCTAGATAGAGGCTGACGGCCTCCTCCTTGGGAATCTGTTGGAAGGATTTGGCGATGGGGGCGGGTGCACAGGCTGACAAATTGGTGCTAACCTCTTGAAGAGCCTTGGGTGAGTCTGTGTAGCACTCCCGAAGAGCCTCGATTAATGACGTTGCATAACCTGCAAACATAATAATGATAAAATAATGTAAAAAGATCGCCGTCACTGATTACAGATGTCTTGTGCGCAAATGTCAAAATATGATAGAACTGCATGACACTGCCTACCGCATGAGGCCTCTGTTTGATGGGAACAACTACCCAGGCCCCTTTTCTGAACCGTGGATATCGCACGCAATACATCCCCGAACCATCGCTTCTTCGTGCGGGCTCTCTGTTCGCATTGAAGTTGTAATGCAGCGCCGCTAAGAGAAGCCTACAGAATAACAAATTTAAGAACACTTTATATGATAAAATACGACATTATTATTCCATTGGACAGCACTGACCTGCTATACATGCCATGTGAAAACCCAGTGTGCTTGGGCGCGAAGTGCAGGATCAGGGAGGGGAAGGCTTCAAGGGAGTAAGTCTGGTGCTGCGGGGACAGCTGACCAACATCCTTCAGTAAGGAAGCCTTTGTGATGACACCCTCCAGCTTTACTGCTGCCAGTCAGCCTGCAAGAGACCAAGATAGTTAGGCAGGCACGCAGACAGACAAATAATATTTTTTGCTCATACAAAACAGAATAAATAAGACAATACATTGATACAACTGAGGAACGGCTAAATGTAAATCCATAAAAAACGGCATGTTTAGATCCCATGGTGTCATGATCCGCCCCTGGTTTTCTCATTCACCTGCCTATTACAGAACAATCTGGCCCTCTGTAATGTGAGCGCTTAGCTGAACCCAAGTGCACAGACTGGCGACGAGCGTGGAACGGTTTCAATCGTTTATTCGGGCTCAGGATCGGCAGGCAGAATAGTCAGACAGGCGGGGATCAGGAACCGGCAGGAGAGTCAGACAGGCAGGGATCAGAGAGCAGGCAGGATCGGTGGTAGGTCAGGATCTGAATCGCGGGAAAGCACTGTGAAACACAAGGGACAATCTGGCAGGGAATGTTTGGGAGGGAAGGACTGATAACGGGGAAACACAGGTGAAGGTGGTTGGGTTAATTGGGAGTGAGTAGGGTGGCAGGCAGGTGAATGAGAAAACCAGGGGCGGATCATGACACATGGTGAATTGAGGATGAATTCATGAATGTGTGAATATTAGATATTCATCCTATTCCTATTCCAGCGGGGTTGGTATTGCGTTCGCTTCACCGCACCGTTGTGACGAAAAGAGAGCTGAGCCGCAAGGCAAAGCTCTCGATCTATCGGTCAATCTTCGTTCCTATCCTCACCTATGGTCATGAGGGATGGGTGATGACCGAAAGGACAAGATCACGGGTACAAGCGGCCGAGATGAGTTTTCTCAGGAGGGTGGCTGGCTTCTCCCTTAGGGATAGGGTGAGAAGTTCAGTCATCCGTGAGGAGCTCGGATTAGAGCCGCTGCTCCTTAGAAAGGAGTCAGTTGAGGTGATTCATCTGGTAAGGACGCCCACTGGGCGCCTCCCTTGGGAGGGGTCCCAGGCACGACCAGTGGGGAGGAGACCTCGGGGAAGACCCAGGACTAGGTGGAGAGATTATATCTCAACACTGGCCTGGGAACGCCTCGAGATCCCCCCGTCAGAGCTGGTCAATGTGGCTCGGGAAAGGGAAGTCTGGGGCCCCCTGCTTGAGCTGCTGCCCCCGCGACCCGACCCCGGATAAATGGAGGACGATGAGGATGATGAGGATGATGAGGATGATGAGGATGAGGATTTTCCAGATGCTCAATGAATTGTCTCCTGGCCTATACAACGAATAACAATAAAAAATGTAACTTTTTCCTAGTTTCCACTAGGGGTATCTTTGCTCTATAATTTAACAAACATCTGTAAAATACTAAAAATTTGAGTGACGCGCATGCACATTAAATGACATCGTTTACAGGAAGTGCGCCATTATTGCGCATCTAGGACCCCCGAGTCGATCTGGCGGCCGAACACATCTGGTCCTCACACCGGCTTGGCCTGACATCGCCGGCCGTTCGGGAAATCTTCCGAACCTCCCCATGGGCAGGTTCTGTGTACTGGTGACCTTATACTGGGATATTTAAATTGGAGTGTTTAAAAGTTTTTGGAGAAGATTGGTCTGTGAACAAATATCAAGTCATTATTTCTTATTAAAACAAAAAAAAAACGTCACAGTGTGTATTCCCAGAACAAACGGGGAATCCAGCTGTTTCTGTCGGAACACTTCATGGTTGAGGCCCCAAGGTGTTCCCACGCAACAATTACTGACTGTGAAATAGTTTGGAAGTAGGCCACCTCCACACCTAGTCTAAACCAGTCATAACCAATATCAACTGTGTGCTTTCTAGTTGTTAGCGAGCCACAGTGAGGATAGCTTACCTGTAACACTGTTTTATGTTTTGCAAAAGACCAGTCCCTCCCCTCCTATTGTAGTCTATGTTTTTCGTCCTGGCACTAAATGTACGCACTTATTGTATCATGTCGTGACTCGTACTTATAGTAGGCTACTTCTTTTTCTAGCATCTTATCCTATATATCTTCGTTGTACACAGGGGATGGGTTAACCTAGCGTTTATTAGTTCTTTGCACTTGGTTCTATGAACATCCTTACTATACCAGATATATATTCTTCCACCTTCTCATGACAAATGTACTTTGGATAAAAGCGTCAGCTAATTGCCCTAAATGTAAATGTTTCATAATAAATAATAAATCTATATCAGCCGCTTGACCTCCCCTGACCTGCTGGTCACTGGGAGATGATTTACCTAATTACACAAAATACAGTTTATAGATTTAAATAAATAGCTCCCTGACTGCTGGGCGGCTTGTCCCCAGACATCTAAAGTTCCTTGAATAGACATCTAAAGTTCATTGAATATATATATATATATATATATATATTATTATATATATATATATATATATATATATATATTATATATTATATATATATATATGCCTGGGGATAGGATAGCTTAATTCACTTGAGGTGGTGAAAAATCTAGTTTTTGAACCGTTTATTCTCTTGCCAGGAGGACTATCTAGAATGTTTCTAATGTAAAGCAAGCAACAAAAAAAGCAAGTTGATTTTTAATTTTTTTAATAAGATTCGGGGGTAATTAAATAATATCTGGTAGCCCCGAATGAAACAGCCTATTGACGCCCCTGTTGGCCGGTGGAGGTTCTGCTGCCGACGGCTCGCGGCAGTGTGGTCAGAATGGGGTCCCAGAAGGGTCTCCTGAGGCTGCCTCCGTTGGAGGTTTACACCATGGAGGTGTGAGTCAGGCCCACATGTGGGTTCAGAGCGGCTTCATGTTTTTACACGTTAAGCAGAGATTATCAAATGATCTTGAGTCATGGAACTCCGGTCCAGCGAGTTGAAGATGAATGGATAACATTGTTGTATTATTTTTAAATTTTTTCTAATTGAATGCGCAATCCAAAAAATACATACAGACAGGAGACAGACAGACAGACAGACAGACAGACAGACAGACAGACAGACAGACAGACAGACAGACAGACAGACAGACAGACAGACACAGCAGCACAATAAATATGTAAACATGACATGACCAGACTGTCTGGTTCCAGAAGTAGGCTGCACATCCATGGCACAAAGTTAAATAAAACAACATTAATAAAACATTTACTAATAATCCTTATTAGTAAACTCAATAGTATATATATATATATATATATATATATATATATTATTGGATACCCCCCTCCCCCTCCAGACAGAGCCCTCCCATGGCAGGCAGGTTAGTGGACTTCTCTGATTGGCTAAAAGAGGGCCTGGACAGTTTGGCTGTGTTGTGTTTGAAGACAAATGCACGCAAATATGTTAGTTAACATGTGATGGGACTGTTCCTAACTAGGATCCGTCCCATCACATGTTAGCTAACATCAGTCCCATCACATGTTAGCTAAGATCAGTCCCATCACATGTTAGCTAACATCAGTCCCATCACATGTTAGCTAACATCAGTCCCATCACATGTTAGCTAACATCAGTCCCATTATGTTAGCTAATGGGAATAATGGGTGTGTGTGTGTGTGTGTGTGTGTGTGTGTGTGTGTGTGTGTGTGTGTGTGTGTGTGTGTGTGTGTGTGTGTGTGTGTGTGTGTGTTCAGCTGAGCAGCTCCAGGTAGGTGACAGGAACTCTTCCTCTGTGGTTTTCTCTCTCTCCGACCAGCCAATCAGAATCCATCCCAGGCACTGTATACACTGTAATCAGCTGAGAACACACACACACACACACACACACACACACACACACACACACACACACACACACACACACACACACACACACACACACACACACACACACACACACACACACACACACACACACACAGGTTTAGACTCTGGTCTACGGGGGTCCCGGGGCGTCGGCTCTACCTGCCCCCCCGGTCCTCACCTGGTCTGCGTAGAGCGACAGCTCGGAGGCGTCGGCCGCGTCGTAGTCAAACAGCACCCGGGCGCTGCGGCTTCCTGGGGGGGGGCTGGGGGGGTCCCCCCCTCCCCCACTCTGCTCCCCCGCTGCCCCCAGCTGGCCGGAGCCCCCCGCCGAGCCGCTGGTGGGGGTCAGGGGTCATCATCATCGTAGCAATGTAGTTATGAGTAGTACTGAGTAGTTATGAGTAGTACTGAGTAGTGCTGAGTAGTAATGTGTAGTACTGAGTAGTAATGTGTAGTAATGTGTAGTACTGAGTAGTAATGTGTAGTACTGAGTAGTAATGTGTAGTAATGTGTAGTACTGAGTAGTAATGTGCAGTACTGAGTAGTAATGTGTAGTAATGTGTAGTACTGAGTAGTAATGTGTAGTACTGAGTAGCGCTGAGTAGTAATGAGTAGTACTGTGTACTAATGTGTAGTACTGTGTACTAATGTGTAGTACTGAGTTGAACTATATAGTAATGTGTAGTACTGTTTAATAATGAGTAGTACTGTGTCGTTATGAGTAGTACTGAGTAGTACTGTGTAGCAATGTGTAGCAATGTGTAGTACTGAGTAGTACTGTGTAGCAATGAGTATTTCTGAGTAGTACTGTTTAATAATAAGTAGTACTGTGTAGTAATGAGTAGTACTGTGTAGTACTGTGTAGTACTGAGTAGTACTGTGTAGCATGAGTAGTACTGTGTAGTACTGATTAGTAATAGTAGTACTGAGTAGTACACTGTGTAGTAGGGGTGCAACGGTACACGTATTTGTACCGAACCTTCACGGTACAGGCACTTCGGTGCGGTTACAGCGGTGGACCGCGGTGCGTAAATGTGCCGTACATAGCGTCAATACGGCGAATGTAAAGGCTTGTTTTGAGACGCGGAATTTAAAACTTGAAGTCTGAGCTCCACCCGGACCGTTTAGCCAAAGTATACTACACCGACTCTGTAATCCGCTCAGCAGATCTCCGTCGGGATGTCGGATACGCAATGCGCCGCCCACTCCATCTTACATGTTGACTACACACCGTGTAAGCAGGGTCGTTAATAAACCTTTAAAGCTTTTGCAGGTGTCGGGTGTCGGGTGACGGGTGACGGGTGACGGGTGTCGGGTGTCGGGTGTCGGGTGTCGGGTGACGGGTGTCGGGTGTCGGGTGACGGGTGACGGGTGTCGGGTGTCGGGTGTCGGGTGACGGGTGTCGGGTGACGGGTGACGGGTGACGGGTGTCGGGTGACGGGTGACGGGTGTCGGGTGTCGGGTGTCGGGTGACGGGTGACGGGTGTCGGGTGTCGGGTGTCGGGTGACTTTACGGCTCCACAGTAAACATCACAAAGCGGACCAGTAGATTTTCTCTGAACTAGCTCATTGATGATTATTTGATGATTTTTCAAAATGAAACGTTGGTTAATACTGTGCAAAGAAAAGGCAGAGAGGCCGGCGGAGGAGGCAGAGGGGCCGGTGGAGGAGGCAGAGGGGCCGGTGGAGGAGGCAGAGAGGCCGGCGGAGGAGGCAGAGAGGCCGGTGGAGGGGGTAGCAGAGGAGGGTGGAGAATCGCCTTGGCCATCGACCTCTGGCACGGGAAGAGGTGCCCGCCATAAGGGGGTCCATAAGAAGAGCTGCCCGCCATAAGGGGGTCCATAAGAAGAGGTGCCCGCCATAAGGGGGTCCATAAGAAGAGCTGCCCGCCATAAGGGGGTCCATAAGAAGAGGCTGCCCGCCATAAGGGGGTCCATAAGAAGAGCTGCCCGCCATAAGGGGGTCCATAAGAAGGAGGTGCCCGCCATAAGGGGGGTCCATAAGAAGAGGTGCCCGCCATAAGGGGGGTCCATAAGAAGAAGCTGCCCGCCATAAGGGGGTCCATAAGAAGAGCTGCCCGCCATAAGGGGGTCCATAAGAAGAGCTGCCCGCCAATAAGGGGGTCCATAAGAAGAGCTGCCCGCCATAAGGGGGTCCATAAGAAGAGCTGCCCGCCATAAGGGGGTCCATAAGAAGAGCTGCCCGCCATAAGGGGGTCCATAAGAAGAGCTGCCCGCCATAAGGGGGTCCATAAGAAGAGCTGCCCGCCATAAGGGGGTCCATAAGAAGAGCTGCCCGCCATAAGGGGGTCCATAAGAAGAGCTGCCCGCCATAAGGGGGTCCATAAGAAGAGGTGCCCGCCATAAGGGGGTCCATAAGCAGTCGGATCAGCCTTCCTCCAAGTGTCGCAAGTATCGAGAGGAATATTTACAGTATGGATTCACATTAGGGCTGCACGATATGGGCCAAATATGATATCCCCATATTTTTGGGCTGAATGGCGATATGCGATATACTGTATATCTTGAACATAGGACCCTTTTTTTGAAAAAGGGTCCTATGTTCCCCGGTCACATACATATCAGGGAACATAGGACCCGGGGAACATAGACACGCTCCCCTTCTGTCCTACCACGCTAGTGCTAGCTGCTTCTGTCCTACCACGCTAGCTCCTTCCTCAGGTCCTCCATGTGCAGGTGACACTGCTTGTAGTATGCTGCCTGGGCCTCCACAAACTCGTGCAGGCAGCGCAGGTGGCTCACCTGACGACAAAAACAGACAGGTGGTTGACCACCTGGAGGATAACGCTGGGCTGTGTCCAGTGTGTGGAGAAGACGTACGTGTGTGCTGCTGATGTCCTCCAGCAGTAGTTTGGTGACCTCCGCCTGCTTGTCAAACTCCGCCTGGGCTCGGTGGAGGTCATCTCCAGCCTGCAAACCAGAAGCCTTTTAGAATTAGAATACACTCAAATCATGAAAATAATAAACCGTACCTACAGCACTAACTAAATGGAATATATACAATGTTTACATTTTACAACCCATTGGTTGTGTTGTAAGCAATGTTTACACCGGTATTCACCTGAGGCAGTAGTTTATCATCAATGTTTACACCGGTATTCACCTGAGGCAGTAGTTTATCATCAATGTTTACACCGGTATTCACCTGAGGCAGTAGTTTATCATCAATGTTTACAACGGTATTCACCTGAGGCAGTAGTTTATCATCAATGTTTACACCGGTATTCACCTGAGGCAGTAGTTTATCATCAATGTTTACACCGGTATTCACCTGAGGCAGTAGTTTATCATCAATGTTTACACCGGTATTCACCTGAGGCAGTAGTTTATCATCAATGTTTACACCGGTATTCACCTGAGGCAGTAGTTTATCATCAATGTTTACAACGGTATTCACCTGAGGCAGTAGTTTATCATCAATGTTTACACCGGTATTCACCTGAGGCAGTAGTTTATCATCAATGTTTACACCGGTATTCACCTAAGGCAGTAGTTTCTCATCAATGCACTACCTTCCTATCCCCTCCCCGCTGTAGTTTATCATCCCCTTCCTGTTGTAGTCCCCTGCCCTTCCTGTTGTAGTCCCCTCCCCTTCCTGTTGTAGCCCCCTCCCCTTCCTGTTGTAGTCCCCTCCCCTTCCTGTTGTAGCCCCTCCCCTTCCTGTTGTAGTCCCCTCCCCTTCCTGTTGTAGCCCCCTCCCCTACCTGTTGTAGCCCCCTCCCCTTCCTGCTGTAGTCCCCTCCCCTTCCTGTTGTAGGGTTGATGTTGAAGCATGAGGTTCAGGGGTCACTCACCTTCTCAACTTCCTGGGTCCAGAGCTGTTGGAGGATGAGAAGAATTTTGAGCAGTTCTCAGAAAAAGAAGAGGAAGCCTGACCCTAACCCCGACCCCAACCCTTACCCCACCCTAACCCCACCCTAACCCCAACCCTTACCCCACCCTAACCCCACCCTAACCCCCACCCTAACCCCAACCCTTACCCCACCCCAACCCCAACCCAGACCCCAACCTAACCCCACCCCAACCCCAAACCCTTACCCCACACCCAACCCACCAACCCAGACCCTAACCCTTACCCCACCCTAACCCCAACCCCACCCTAACCCCAACCCCACCCTAACCCCCAACCCCACCCTAACCCCAACCCAGACCCTAACCCTTATCCCACCCTAACCCCAACCCCACCCCCGAGACCCTAACCCCAACCCCACCCCAACCCCAACCCCACCCTAACCCCAACCCCAACCCCAAACCATGACCCCCAACCAGACACCCGCCACCCTACCCCTGAGTCAGACAGCACCCTACCCCTGAGGCACTGGCAGAAAGGATGTAGTTCCGAGGTCTGGTCTCCAGGAAGTCAGGCTGCATCTACAGAAACACAACAGTCTTAAATGGAAACAACAACATCATAACATATATATTCCAAATGGAATGTCCAAACTGCACAATATAACTATATTAGTTCAGGGCTCCAGACTTATTTTTTTTACTCGGAGCACTGTGGCCCCTAACTGAACATTTTAGGGGCGCAACCAGAAATTTTAGGGGCACACAACGTTAATCAACATGCCAACCAAATATTCAAATTTCTACAAATTTTCACTGTATTATTTATAGCTATTTTGATAATAGATGCAGAAATTACAATGTGCTGTTTCAAATTCAGTGTCACATTTTATTGTGATTCTCATCTATCGTAACGGTTTCCAGGTTTGAGCATGCACACGTTCGACAAGTACGGAAGCGACAGTTTCACGGGAGTGCGCCCACTTGTCGTGCCGCTTGACAGGACGCTGAGCCTCCTCTCTGCCCGCTCGCCTCTCCATTGAGAATGCATCATCAGGCCCGACAAACGCCTCCCGTGTGAAAAGCCCTTTATGGCACCTGGAGCAGAGTCCTGCACTGGGTGACCCGCACAATTCGGATGAAACGAGTCGGCGCAGGTTTTGCGATTGCGAGCGAGACTTCACCCGGTGCTGGATATGTTAATCAGGAGCGGAGGAGTCAACTAAAACTGTCAACAGTGGATGATGTGCAATCTGAAGCACCAAGCCAAACACCAGATAGTGTAATTCCCATCTAATGTTTCTATTTTTCCATCAGGTGCGGGACGAGTGTTGATATCAATGTATAGCGGGTCTGGTCGGGCTACTGTCGGAACACGGGTCGGATGCGGTTTGAAGTATTGCGGACGGGCGGGTGCGGGGTTTGTAAAATAAGACCCGTGCAGGAATGACTTGCACTGGCACACTAGACAAAGGTCGGAAGAACGAGGCAACAGTTTGCTTGCTCATTGTAAACGCACATAGCGTTTATAATGCAGGTTGTGTGAAATCGTTCTCCTTCACAGACGTTTATACACGCTCGATAATCCCTAGGACTCTCCCCCTCGACACATTAACCACTTACAGTGGCCATTCCCTATCCTTCTTACACTCATTGGCCTGCGAAAGATTCCGGATTAATTGATTCGCCCCTTCCACGTTCAACGTGTAAAAAAAAGAGAAAAGGGCAAATTCACTGGTCGCACATGCGCAACCAGATGGAGAATTTGGTCGCACTCCCAAATTCTGATCACAAAAGTCTGGAGTCTGGAGCCCTGTAGGTTATAAAATTAACTATTATAGTACAAATACTATATATGTGTTATTATGATAACATAACTAACACAATACAACCATCTCTATGTAGATTATTCATATTGTATATGAATAATGTGTCCCTGATGGTGGCGGGCGGTTTACGGCTCTCCGCGGCGGCAGGAGTCCTGTACTCCGGACAGGGTGACCCAGGCTGAACAGGCCCACGGGTAGAGACCAGACAATGACCCATCCCAACAGCCCTGCAGGTGGGGGGATTGGGCGATGGGCTAACTACCCGTCCCGGAAAAGAGAACTAGTTTGAGAAACCGAAACGATGGTACCTCTGACTGCCTTACCGACAAGTGGGACGCCTGAATCGCCTGAAGCAAACCCATCAGACCCCAGGGGGAGGGATGTCTGCTGAAGCTGAAGTCAAGATCGAGAATGGGATGCGGGAATGTTAGACCACTATACGAAACTGACCAAAGAAATGCAGGGGTACAACCTAAGCATTGTTGGTGTATGTCAGAGCCGGGTGAATACCTTTGGAGAAGTAACAACTGCCACTGGGGAGACCTTTCTCTATTCAGGCAACCCCAAAGAAGACCCACACACACACGGAGCAGGACCACTCCTTTCAAAAGGTGCAGTTAAAAGCCTCATGAATGGGAACCAATTTCAGAACGGATCATCACGGCCAGGTTTACATCAAAAGACGCAATATCACATTCATCCAATGCTATGCTCCCACCAACACTGATTATGAGGGAAGAGAGACCATTTATCAACTACAGGCTTTCTCCCAGAGCACTCCCAAATTAGAATCAGCTTTATTGGCCAGGTTTGCGGAAACAAACAAGGAATTTGACTTCTGCAACCATTTGCATTCCAAGTAGAGCATTCACTAAAAACAAAAAAAATACTGTTAAGTAAACAGTATTACAAATTTACAAAACGAATACACAACAACAATTCAAGAGATGGTAGAAATGGTGCAATCAGTCAGTTAGTGATTAAGATTTAAATAAAAACAATTATATACGGTATATATACACGGTCAGATTTCGGATTACAATATAATACAAATATACTGTATTTATAATAAGGTGCAAGGCAGATCAGTGCAGAGGTAGGGTTAACAATATTTGAATTGTTGGGAGATATACATGAGGTACATCACAGTTGTTAATGGACCGTGTTCAGCAACAGGATGTGGGATTTCTGAGAGTTCAACAGAGTGACTGCTTGGGCCAAGAAGCTGTCTTTGTGTGGGCTGGTTTTGGCAGGCAGGGCCCTGTATCACCTACCAGAGGGGAGGGGGTTGAATAAAGTATGACCAGGATGTGAGGGGTCTGCTGAGATTTTTCCTGCCCTTCGTCTGACCCTGCACTGGTACCGGTCCCGGATGGAGGGGTCAGCTCCAAGGTCAGCTCCAATGATCCTCTCTGCAGTCCTTATTGTCCGTTGCAGTCTGTCCCTGGCCGTCTGGTGGCTGACCCAGCCACCAGACGGCCAGGGACAGCTTCTGTGCCCTCAGGGGGTAATGGCATTGCACCGCTTCCTCCATCTTCTGTGTCAGCTTTTTAATGAATCGCAGTTTCTCGTTTTCCGATGGCGACGACTATAAACATATCAAGAAAAAATGTAATATTGATATTGATAAAGAAATAAGAATTGTTTATACGTCTATGGCGACAACAACACGACTACGGTCTCCTTCTACTTCCGGCTCATGTCCCCCGTCCGCAGGACCTCGAGCACAGAGCGCAAAATCCGATACGCGATACCACGCTGGTTTCACATGCAGGTAGAAAGCGGACGATGAGCGAGTTATCTAGGTGTTCTTATACGATTTCATGTAACGACATCTGTCTGAAGTAGATCGGGTTAAGGTGTTCACATGCATTTTAAAAGTCCTGTTGAGGTCTTATTGGTTTATTTACTGGATAATGACTCTGCATGAAAACACACTGACAGATGCAACTTGGATTGAGATCTAATCTAGACGAAAAATCAAAGCAACACTCAGGAGGAAACCCCTCTGACAAGATTTACAAGAAAAGAACAGGGTGGTCCGTGAAAGCTTCAAGAGGGACCATTAAACACCAACGCAGGAGCTGACCCCTGTGAAAAGGTCCTCATAGACCCCCCCCGGACAGAGGAAGCAGAGAAAGACCACTGTGGTAGGATATCTATGGAGGGAATAAGGAGAGCCAGCAAAAAACTGAACGTGGGCAGGGCACCAGGGAAGTATAACACACTGAACACAGTAAACCGAGCCTCAGGATCAACGTTGGGAAGACCAATGAGGCTCAACACCAAAACCCACCAACCTATCGCCATCCAGGAGCCCCCTGGAGGCCGGGTCGGTATCCCTGGGGGGGAGCACCCTCAGCACAGCTGGAGGAGCTGATGAACATGTCGAGTTACGCATCAGCAAAGCAAGACATGCCTTTAGAACACTCCGACCTGCGTGGCTCTCTTCCAAGCTCTCCAGAAACACCAAATGTAAAATCTGTCCTTCACTATGGACGTGAAACATGGGCCGGCTTAGCTCAGGAGGTAGAGCAGTTGTCTTGTAACCGAAAGGTTTCTAGTTCGATCCCCAGCTCCTCCTAAGTGTTGATGTGCCCCTGAGCCAAGACACTTAACCCTAACTGCTCCTGACGAGCTGGCTGTCGCCTTGCATGGTTGACTGCCGTCGGTGTGTCAATGTGTGTATTAACTGATGTAAGTCGCTTTGGATAAAAGCGTCTGCTAAATGCCCTGATTGTTAAACTGGAAAACCACCAAACCAATCATTAACAAAGTACCAGTGTTAATTATTATATATATATATATATATATATATATATATATAATCTCAGCTGCAAACTGAGGATTTAGCCTACAAAATAGGCTAAATCCTGTAGAGATGCATGAACCAGGAGCAAATCCACATTGAAATCAAATCAAGATCGGTCATACACTTAGGAAGGATCCGAGGAATATAGCAAGACAAGCTCTGGACTATAATCTCCAAAGGCAAGAGGAAGTGATCCCACTGGAGGCGGTCCACGCGTGATGAACTGACCAAGACGGACCTCCTGGCAAGAAGCAAAGCCCATGGCACTGAGGAGAGTGAGGTGGAGGTCCATGGTGGACCCTATGCTTCCAAAGGGGCCAAGGGGATTAAAGAAGAAAGAAGATATATCTGAATCATAGTTTACACTGAACTTTACACACTTCCTTTTTATTCCTCAAAGAAGAGACAGACAGGCAGACAAAGAGACAGCAAGAGAGAAAGACAGACAGGCAGACACAGACAGACAGGCAGACACAGACAGACAGACAGACAGGCAGGCAGACAGACAGGCAGGCAGGCAGACACAGACAGGCACAGACTCACTGCAGCCTTGCTCTCAGCGGCCTGGGCTCTCCTCAGTCGGGCCTTGCAGGCGTCCAGATCCAGGCGGCGGTTCTCCAGCAGACGGCGTTCTTTCTGCACCCAATCACAACCCAGACTGTAACTGCCACTCAAAATACGGCAATGCGTTACTATGGCAACACCGGAAGTAGGAGTACAAAAGTCATTTGATTTCTAACCGTTATATTATTATGTTTATTTTATTATGTTCATTTTATTACGTTAAATAAGTTAATGGTAGCTAAGCAGTTTGGCTCATGGTTCTGCTGTTAAAATTGAAATGTCTACAACAAAATGAATGAAGAGGTCACTTCCTGGTCAAGCTCGACGTGAACTGGAAATAGTATGTGAGAGCGGGAGAGGGTGAGAGCGGGAGAGGGTGAGAGCGGGAGAGAGAGGGTGAGAGCGGGAGAGAGAGCGGAAGAGAGAGGGTGAGAGCGGGAGAGAGGGAGAGGGTGAGAGCGGGAGAGGGTGAGAGCGGGAGAGGGTGAGAGGGTGAGAGCGGGAGAGAGGGTGAGAGCGGGAGAGGGTGAGAGCGGGAGAGAGAGTGGGAGAGAGAGGGTGAGAGCGGGAGAGAGAGGGTGAGAGCTGGAGAGGGTGGGAGCGGGAGAAGAGCGGGAGACGAGAGAAGAGTCTACTACTGGCTAAACAGGCGTAAACGGTATTATGCTCAATATTAAGTCATGTGTTCACATGAAATAGTTAATAATCCGTGAAAATAATGTATGTGAAATGTGTTTTATTTGCAACAGTTTTTTCACAGTGTTCCATAACTTTGGAGAATAAAGTGGCTGTGGACATCAGTACGAGGCGTACATCGTTTTTTAACCAGGGTGGATACACAGACCTTAACCCAACCCATCACGAGGTCCAATCACAACCCAGACCTAAACCCAACCAATCCAGGCACTCCTTAACTTTAATGTTAGGATGATATCTACTTTAAAGATATGTGGGTGTCACAGGAAGAAAGTATAGGACAGAAGTAGAAACAAAAGAAATGTGAAAATCGGTCTGTTGCTCACGGTGATGAGGCTCCAGTCGCCCTCCAGGAAGTCTCTCAGTGGGCTGATGAGAGCCACGGCTGAGACCTGGGAGAACTCCCACTCCACCCGACCCAGACGCTGCTCACACGCCCCCACCAGGAGCAGGCTCCGGCCTACACACATTTTTTGACCATTAATATAGCTCAAAACAGCACCGAACATCTGCGTAGCATGACTAAACATAACATCTGGATCGGAGACTGCAGTCTGCAGTCAGCCGGATGAACTGGAAGCACGTATAAAGGTCAGCTCAGCCACAAGCTGGGAGCTCCCGCACACACACACACACACACACACACACACACACACACACACACACACACACACACACACACACACACACACACACACACACACACACACACACACACACACACACACACACACACACACACACAGTTTATGTGTACAAAGTTCATTTGATGATTCAGTTCTGGAATCGGTATTTATAGAGATGAAAAAATATGGAGAACAACTAAAAGTAAAAAAACAGGTTAGACAGCACCCTCTATGCATGAACGGCTGCACTACAAGCTAATCACAGCTACACTACAAGCTACGATATAAGCTAATTACACCTATGCTGCAAGCTAAAAGCTACATCTGCTACGAGCTATGGCACAAGCTACATCTACTACGAGTGACTACCTGCTAGACTACAAGCTACTTACGGCTATACTACAAGCTAATCACAGCTAAGCTACAAGCTTCAAACAGCTTCGCTGCTAGTTAGAAGCTAAAAGCTACATAAGCTACAAGCTACTAACAGTTACATTATAAGCTACTAACATCTATACTACAAGCTAATCTCAGCTACTCTACAAGCTACATCAGCTACGAGCTACCAACAGCTACACCACAAGCTACTAAAAGCTACACTACAAGCTAATCACAGCTAGACAACAAGCTTCTAACAGCTATGCTACATGCGCTATCGTCTACAAGCTACTAAAAGCTACGCTACAAGCTACTAAAAGCTACGCTATAAGCTACTAAAAGCTACGCTACAAGCTACTAAAAGCTACGCTACAAGCTACGCTACAAGCTACTAAGAGCCACGCTACAAGCTACTGAGAGCTACGCTACAAGCTACGCTACAAGATACTAAGAGCTACGCTACAAGCTACTAAGAGCTACGCTATAAGCAAC
>OLKM01001393.1:80581-88081 GCA_900291075.1 Melanogrammus aeglefinus | reverse complement strand
CCCGAGATGGCGAGTTCGCCGTCCGAGGAAAAGGGGCGTGTTCGTGGGGGTCGCTAGGCAACGCCCTCGGACCTCCGAGACGGATGGATAATAAAACGCAGCATTAGTTTCCAGATCCCTCTCTCTTTAGGGGCAGTCGGTGTTGGACTGACGGTGTTATTATCCTTCACCATTTGTTGTGTTCCATGTGTAATTATGGTAAATGGACTTCATTCATACAGCGCTTTTATAAACAGTGGCCACTCAGTGCTTTACAATAATGCCTCACATTCACCGGGGGGGGGGGGGGGGGCTCAGGAAAACCTCAGCTAGGAGGAGCCGGGGATCTCAAACTATCAACCTTCCGGTTACCAGTCAACCCGCTCTACCTCCTGAACCACAATGCCGCCCATGTTCCACAATAAGGTGGATACGGTTCCTTCGTGCTGTAATGTGTTATTAGTCCAATGACCGAGGGGAGGAACGTGCTGTCATGTGTTAGTCCAGTGACTGAGGGGGAGAAGGCTCCGTACCGGGGTTGGGCCGTAGCAGGACTTCGGTCTGCCGGCAGATCCTCTCGGTCCACAGCCGGGTGACGTCGGCGCGGCCCGCCAGGCGCTCGAGGTCCGCGTCCGGCTCGGTCCGCTCGGCCTGACCGAGCCGCTCCTCCGTGAACTGGACAGTTGGACCATAAAATAAGGAAGCAGTACTGTGAGAGAACAGATAACACCCCAGACCCCAAACTCAACCTGGGTCTCATTATCTAGTTCTACTAAAACTAGAACCATATGGGGCTGAGAACTGCTGCAGTCAGAACATCAACTATTGACTCCATAGACATTATAAAGATGCTCATTTTTTATAAAACAACTTGTTGTGGTGTACAGTAAGCAAGGACAGCGCAGTCTAACATCCCATAATATATTAATATGATCCAGATGTGTTTCAGATCCCAGACAGATCGTGATTAGCTCCCTGCTAATGCTTAAGAAAAGGTTTTCGTTTTATAGCATTCGCCAAGGACTTTATTTGTCTATCCGAAACATATGAAGTCCTTATTCCTACCTGTACCGCCCGTGTGAAGAACACCCCGGCGCCAGAAGCCAGTTTTTTCATGTTAAAATCCATGCTGCGACTGGAAGTTTGTTTCTGCTGCGTCTGTTGCTGCTGCAGACTGCAGTCTGACGGTGAGCCGCCAGGGGGCGGCGCGGACTGCAGTCTGACGGTGAGCCTCCAGGGGGAGCCGTGGACTGCAGTCTGACGGTGAGCCTCCAGGGGGCGTCGCGGTCAGGCTGCAGTCTGACGGTGAGCCGCCAGGGGGCGCCGCGGACTGCAGTCTGACGATAAGCCTCCAGGGAGCGTCAGCGGTCAGGCTGCAGTCTGACGGTGAGCCGCCAGGGGGCGCCGCGGACCGCTAGCTAGTCTTGTGATTTACTGCAGTGGCAGTGGGAGCACATTGTTGTTGCATTGCCGCTACCCATTGCCCTTATTTGGAACTTTACATGCATAAAGAAAAAGGAAGGACAAGGAACCAAGTTTTAACATTTAGTCAGGAAAAAAAACCAATAATAATACTAATAATTATAAAGTATTACTTTTTTGTTCAGAGCAATGAAATATCTTATGGCCGTGGATTTTAAATGACAGCTTTTTGTTTGTTGATTATATTACTGTAGTCATCATTTATTAAATTCAATGTTATTTTTTTTCTTATTTTTTATGAACTACTAACAGTCGACAAGATGACCAGTTTGGCTACAAAAAAACTGAGACAACATTTAAACAACACCCGGACCAACATATAAGATAACAATGTAAGAACAGACATATAACATCAGATTACAAAACAAAGTCTTCTTCAAATGTCACTTTCATAGACTTAATGATAACCTGATGTTAGATTATGCAGTGTATTATTGAGCAGTCAAAAATATATTTACTTATATACATACTTTGATATATATATATCTAAAAATAATATTCAGAAGTGGGGTCACTGCCTCAGCAGGGCCCATTGGGTGGCCTGGGGGGGGTCACTGGGTGCACTGGGGGGGGGGGTCACTGGGTTGCACTGGGGGGGATCACTGGGTGCACAGGAGGGGGGGGGTCACTGGGTGCACAGGGGGGGGGGGGTCACTGGGTGCACCGGGGGGGTGGGCACTGGGTGGCCCGGGGGGGTCGGTCACTGGGTGGCACAGGGGTGCGGGGGGGGGGTTCACTGGGTGCACAGGGGGGGGGGTCACTGGGTGGCACAGGGGGGGGGGGGTCACTGGGTGCACAGGGGGGGGGTCACTGGGTGGCCCGGGGGGGGGGTCACTGGGGTGCACAGGGTGGCACAGGGGGGGGGGGGGCACTTGGTGCACAGGGGGGGGGGGGTCACTGGGTGCACCGCGGGGGGGGGGTCACTGGGTGCACAGGGGGGGGGGTCACTGGATGGCCCAGGGGGGGGGGGGGGGGGGTGTCACTGGGTGCGGCTGCGGACCCACTGGGCAGAGCCTCAGGGAGTAGGCGTGGGGGCTGAACGGGTGGCAGAGCCTCAGGGAGTAGGCGTGGGGGCTGACGGTGCTGAAGCTGCGCCCGGGGAAGCGCAGCGCCTTGTACCAGTGCTCCAGCCTCTTCCTCCAGCCGTACTGCGTGAACACGTCGATGATGCCCACGAAGTAGCGCCGCTGCGGCCCGTCCAGCACGTGCACCGCGTTCTGAAAGTCCGGCAGCAGCCGGCGGTGGCGAGCGTGGAACTCCCCCTCGGCCCCCCCGCTGGGCAGGATCCCCAGGGGGACCCCCCCACCACCGGGGACCCCCGAGTTCTGCTCCTCCTCCAGGGAGCGCTGCCTCTCCAGAAGGGGCCGGCTTGGGGGGGCCCCATGGCCCTCGTCCAGATCCAGGGACCTGCGGTCACATGATCAGTGAGCGGCTCGTGGGGGGTGAGGGTTTCAGAGACGCACACACACACACACAAACACACACACACACACACACTCACACAGACACAGACACATACACAGCTCCTACTTTGTGGTCCGGTTGACGAGCGTGGCCAGCGAGTGCCTCTGGTCCAGCTCGTCACGGTGCAGAGCCTGCTGGCCAATCAGGAGGCTGTAGTCCAACACGTTGAGGCTCCGCAGGAACGCGCTGTCCAGCTCCACCTGCTCCTCGAACCACGACCGCTCCGACCCTGCACAGAGTACGGTACAGTAGAGTACAGTAGAGTATGGTAGAGCACACTAGAGTAGAGTATGGAAGAGTACAGTACAGTAGAGTACGGTAGAGTAGAGTACAGTCGAGTAGAGTACAGTAGAGTAGACTACAGTACAGTCGAGTACGGTACAGTCGAGTACAGTAGAGTACGGCAGAATAGAGTAGAGTGTAGAGTACAGTAGAGTATGTTACAGTAGAGTACAGTAGAGTATGTTACAGTAGAGTACAGTAGAGTATGTTACAGTAGAGTATGTTACAGTAGAGTACAGTAGAGTATGTTACGGTAGAGTACAGTAGAGTATGTTACAGTAGAGTACAGTAGAGTATGTTACAGTAGAGTACAGTAGAGTATGTTACAGTAGAGTATGTTACGGTAGAGTACAGTAGAGTATGTTACAGTAGAGTACAGTAGAGTATGTTACGGTAGAGTACAGTAGAGTATGTTACAGTAGAGTACAGTAGAGTATGTTACGGTAGAGTACAGTAGAGTATGTTACAGTAGAGTACAGTAGAGTATGTTACGGTAGAGTACAGTAGAGTATGTTACGGTAGAGTACAGTAGAGTATGTTACGGTAGAGTACAGTAGAGTATGTTACGGTAGAGTACAGTAGAGTATGTTACGGTAGAGTACAGTAGAGTATGTTACGGTAGAGTACAGTAGAGTATGTTACAGTAGAGTACAGTAGAGTATGTTACGGTAGATTACAGTAGTAGGGTAGCATATGTTACAGTCGTTTAGTAAAGTGTACCCAGTATGATCTGTCCCTGGAAGTTGTTGTCCTTCAGCACGCTGATGACCGGGCTGCCCTGTGGGGCCGGCGCCGTCCAGCGACCCAGCTCACAGCCCTTAATGTCGTACCTGGAGGTTCAGATACAGGTTATATACCCCTACCTGCTCCTTAATGACCTGTCTCTGTACTGTCTAACCCCTACCTGCTCCCTAGTGACCTGTCTCTGTACTATCTAACCCCTACCTGCTCCCTAGTGACCTGTCTCTGTACTGTCTAACCCCTACCTGCTCCCTAGTGACCTGTCTCTGTACTGTCTAACCCCTACCTGCTCCCTAGTGACCTGTCTCTGTACTGTCTAACCCCTACCTGCTCCCTAGTGACCTGTCTCTGTACTGTCTAACCCCTACCTGCTGCTTAACGACCTGTCTCTGTACTGTCTAACCCCTACCTGCTCCTTAATGACCTGTCTCTGTACTGTCTAACCCCTACCTGCTCCTTAATGACCTGTCTCTGTACTGTCTAACCCCTACCTGCTCCTTAATGACCTGTCTCTGTACTGTCTAACCCCTACCTGCTCCTTAATGACCTGTCTCTGTGCTGTCTAACCCCTACCTGCTGCTGATTCTGTCGTCAGGGAAGAACACACTCTGCATGATGATGAAGTACTTCTGGAGAGACAGGGGGGGGTAGTATACAGTAGAATACGGTGATGTTATATACGTTCCAAAATGAAGAGTGTAGTAGTATATAGTCATACACAGTAGACTACAATACACTGCAGTAGTACATAGTAGTATATAATAAAATACAGAACAATGCAGCCGTTTCCAGTAGTATACATTACAATACAGAAGTATACAGTATAATACAGTAGAAAACCGTAGTTTGTAGTAGAATACCAGCAGAGATTAGAAGCCAGTGTACAGACATGCTAAGAGGAGCAGTGGTTACCATGGTTACCTTGGTTACCCTGGGTACCTTGCTTAACCTGGTTACACTGGGTACCCTGGTTACCCTGGTTACACTGGTTACCTTGGTTACATTGGTTACCCTGGTTACCCTGGTTACCCTGGTTACCCTGGTTACCCTGGTTACCTTGGTTACCTTGGTGTGGTTGGGGACGATGATCTTATGGACACCTGAGGGGAGAGAGGTTCACAACGTAAAGGATAGAAGATATAGAGGGTACAGGAGATATAGAGGATACAGAAGATATAGAGGATACAGGAGATATAGAGGACACAGAAGATAGAGGGGATACAGAGGACATAGAGGATACAGAAGATAGAGAGGGATACAGAGGATACAGAAGATATAGAGGATACAGTGGATATAGAAGATAAAGCGGATATAGATGATACAGAAGATATAGGGGATACAGAATATATATAGTAGAGACAGAAGATATAGAAGATAAAGAGGATATAGGGAATACAGAAGATATAGAAGATAAAGGGGATATAGTGAATACAGAAGACAAAGTGGATATAGTGGATACAGAGGATATAGAAAACACAGAAGATATAGTAGACACAGAAGATATAGTAGACACAGGAGATATAGTAGACACAGGAGATATGACATAGGAGATATAGTAGACACAGGAGATATAGTAGACATAGGAGATATAGTAGACATAGGAGATATAGTAGACATAGGAGATATAGAAGATATAAAGAATTTAGAAGATATAGAAGATATCGAAGACAGAGAAGATATAGTAGATACAGAATATATAGAAGATATAGGAGATATAGAGGACACAGCAGAAACATAAGATAAAGTGGATATAGAAGATAAAGCGGATATAGATGATATAGAGGATATAGAAGAGACAGAAGATATAGAGGACACAGAGGATACAGGGGATATAGGCGTACCCAGGAAGCGGACCAGGAGGGAGTGAGGGTATCTGTTGAGGTGGTCCACGTACAGCGGCAGGTTGGACAGGAGGAACTTCACTTCTCGATGGCTCTGGGTCTTCAGGAAGAACCTCTTGTCGTGTCTGCAGAGAGGAGACACCAGGCTTGAGGACCTCACGGTGGCTGGTTCTACTCCTGGTGTAGAGCTCAGGGGTCAGTGAGCAAGGCAGCTAACCTTTGGGCCAGCTCCTGAGAGAGCCGTGTTTAGAGACGGCTGGTTCACATGTTCTCCTAACATTGACGTTCACAGACGCGCTCATCCAGAGTGACTCACAGTCAAACCAAACCATGATGAAGTGACTAGAGCAGGAACCTCTGACCGCCCAGCTGAAACATCTGGTAGAACTCTCTGAGCTCCCAGCAGAACGGGGAAGAGCCACGGTTCACCTGACCAGTGCGCTCTCCTTCCAAAGAGCTGAAGACCTCCAGACGTTCTCAGAGGAGATGGGTGTGTTTGAGTGCGCTCTTCAGAACCGTCCCTGTAGGGTCCAGAGGGGAGGTCTACCTACGTGATGAAGAAGTCGGCCTTGCTCTTGGAGTTGCTGATGAACTGTAGGTAGAATTCCTCGGAGCTGAGGGAGGAGCGGTACTCCTCCTCGCTTAGACCCAGGGACCGCCTCAAGGAGCTGAACACCGGGCCCGAGAAGGTCTGCATCTGGAAGCCCTGGAGACAAGATCCAGTCTGAGACAAGGTCCAGGCTGAGACAAGGTCCAGGCTGAGACAAGGTCCAGGCTGAGACAAGGTCCAGGCTGAGACAAGGTCCAGGCTGAGACAAGGTCCAGGCTGAGACAAGGTCCAGGCTGAGACAAGGTCCAGGAGAGCTACACTAATACCCTAACTCTATCCCTGTTACTATAACATGACATGTTATAGTAACCCTAACCCTGTCTAGTGGAGTTACCACATTGTTAATATAACTGGAATGTTTAAGATTCCTTTAATGATGAGTAGATATACTGTCATGTTTATAAACTGTAATGTTAAGTATCACTGTCATGTTTATAAACTGTAATGTTTAGTAGATAATACTGTAATGTTAAGTATCACTGTCATGTTTATAAACTGTAATGTTTAGTAGATAATACTGTAGCTGAAGGAGCCAGCCCCTCTGAGACAGAAGTACACCAGGGAGGGGAGGGAGAGAGGGGGGGAGGGAGAGAGGGGAGAGGGAGAGAGGGGAGTGGATTGAAGGGAGGGAGGGGGAGGGAGGGGAGGGAGGGAGAGGAGAGGGGAGAGGAGAGGGGAGGGAAGAGGAGGGAGGGGGAGGGAGGGAGGGGGGGGAGGGGGGGAGTTTATAATCAGTGTAACGATTATAAACTGTAATGTTTAGATAATACTTGAGGTTGTCATTAACTTAACGTTTATAAACTGTCAGGTTAAGTTCCTTAACTTAATGTTTATTCCTGTGAAGGTAAAGTCACTCACCTCATGGACCTGAGTTTCCTGTTTTTTGAAACAATCAGCTGTCAGTTGTTCCTGGGGGGGGTGGAGTCTGAGTCACATGTTGCACCACCACCAATCATAATTACTTCATCCAAATGATAAAACAATAATAACCTTAAATACTAACTTGGTTGGTCAACATTTACATTGTTATTATACTAATTGGACGCTCTGGTGAGTCTCTCCCTCTCCCTCCCTCCCTCCCTCCCTCCCTCCCTCCCTCCC
>OLKM01001393.1:0-80571 GCA_900291075.1 Melanogrammus aeglefinus | reverse complement strand
ACCTCCTGGTAAACAACCGCCTCCCCCCCCACCTCCTCGGTAAACACCTCTCCCCCCCACCTCCTGTCAACCTCCCCCACTCTGTAAACACCTTCCCCCCCCACCTCCTGGGTAAACACTCCTCCCCACTTCTCGATAAACACCTCCCGACCCACCCCACCTCCTTGGTTAACACCTCCCTCCCCCACCTTCTGGTAAACACCTGCTCCCCCCTCCTCCTGGTAAACACCTGGTCCTAGATTTTGTTAAGCTAACCATAGATGAGGCTTAACTAACCTAGATGAAGCTAAAATAACCTGGATGATGCTAAAATAACCTGGATAATGCTAAGTTAACCTTGATGATGCTAAGCTAGCCTGGAGGATGCTAAACTGACCTGGATGAAGCTAAAATAACCTAGATGATGCTAAGCTTACCTTGATGATGCTAAGCTAACCTTGATGATGCTTAGCTAGCCTAGAGGATGCTAAGCTAACCTGGAGGATGCTAAAATAGCTTGGATGATGCTAAACTAACCTGGATGATGCTAAGCTAACATGGATGATGATAAGCCAACATGGAGGATGCTAAGCTAACCTTGATTATGCTAAACTAACCTAGATGATGCTAAAACAACCTGGATGATGCTAAACTAGCCTGGATGATGCTAAATTAACCTTGATGATGCTAAACTAACCTTGATGATGCTAAACTAGCCTGGAGGATGCTAAGCTAACCTGGATGAGCCCCTCTGCCCCACAGCGCCCCCCGTCACCTGGAGCCGCTCGGGGCCGTCCAATGGCGCGGGAGGGGGGGTCAAACCTGCGGGCCTCTCTGAGGTCCACAGCAAGTTCAGACCAGTGAAGAGGGTCTCCCCCCTGAAGCACCAGCCAGAGGACCCCCACAGCGACTCCGAGGGGAAGGCCCCCGGGAATGCCGGGGCCCCCGGCGGCAACCGGGCCCCCAGCAGTCCGGGGGGGGCCCCGGGGGAAACCAAAGAGGAGCCAGACAAGCCGGGCCATGCCCCCTCCTCGGAGGGTCCGGGCAGGCGGGGTGCCCCGGCCCCGCCCCCGGAGGCCCCGCCCCTGGGCGCCGCCCTGCTGGGGGAGCTGGAGCACTACGACCTGGACATGGACGAGATCCTGGACGTCCCGTACCTGAAAAGCAGCCAGCAGGCCTCCACGCTGCCCCGGCCCCCTGCCCCGCGGGCCCCCCCGCCCTCCGGCCTGGGGGGCACACTGGACCGCAAGCACGGGGCCCGGCGGCCGGGGGCCGGCCTGCACCACGAGGCCCTCAGCCTGGCCGGCTACAACCAGGTGTGTGTGTGCGTGCAATTAATCACATTTTGATCACAATTTAGGTATTTGTATATAATCAAGTTTAAACAATTTTTTATGATCTTACTTTTTATTTTATTCATTAAAGGAACAGCATATTTGTACCTTATTCTCGATTTGAACGTTTTGTGTTTTTTTTGGAGAGAAATGCTGTATAAATGCATCATGTTTTCAAACTCAAAAATAAGTGTGTGTGTGCAGTACTCCATGTCTCCAGTCAAGTGGTCAGACCTGAAGAAGTCCAAGTCCATGGATCCAGACCACCTCCAGGTCCAGGGGCTGTCCGCAGCCTCCACGGCCCACAGAGAGCTCTCCTCCGCTGGGCTGCTCAGCTGCTCCGCCTCCTTGTCTTCCTTCTCCGACCCAGGCCAGTCCACACACTGGGTCAGGGTTAGGGTCAGACCCCAGGGTCAGGGTTAGGGTCAGACCCCAGGGTTAGGGTTAGGGTCAGGGGTCATACCCCAGGGTCAGGGTTAGGGTCAGGGGTCATGGTGAGGGTTATTCCTCACCCTGCCTCACCACTGAGGGGGGGAGGCGGGGGGGGGTCAAGAGCAGATCTAACCCTTTAGAAAGAAATACTCAGGCTTCACAACGGATGAAATCTGGTGTTGTAAAGAAATAATGAAGTGTTACTCAGTTGTTAAATTGAGTTCTTGAGGGTTTGGGGCTGTCCTTTACACCGTCCTGCTGTGCTCATGTCTCCCCTTCCCTCCCCCAGACAAGCTGCTCTCAGCCAGAGTGTACCCAGAGACCGGCCTCAAGGCGGGGCTCGACCCCCCCTGCAGCGCTGGCCTCCTGTTCCCCCTCGCTGGGGCCTCCACCGCCAGGCCCTGGCCCCCCGCTGCGGGGGCCACAGCCAGAGGAGGCGGGGAGGTGGACGAGGAGACCAAGAAGAACCAGAACATCATCAACATCATCCGAGAGGGACAGATCTCCCTGCTGGTGAGAATGACCTCACCAGAGGCATCATGACCTCACCAGAGAGTAGGGATGTTATATTCACAGATGAATCCAAGATGTCATCGTCATTCGTCATTAAATCAGTTGAGACGTTTCAGACATTTCTAGTAATTAGTGTCTTTCTCTCACCCTGTCGTCCTGTTGAACGGTGAAGCCGTGCATGGAGTGTGGAGTGTGTAAAGCGGAGATATGGAGTGTGGCGATGTGGAGGGGGTGTTGATCAGTCTTAATTTGGGGATTCTGAAGAGAAATTTCATTAGTTCAAACCCCACTGCTGAGTCAGTACTGAGTCAGTACTGAGTCTGTGGTGAGTCAGTGCTCTCCATCACCACAGACAATGCAGATAGTTCTATGAGCATCGTCGACAGGCGGCGCTCATAGAACTATCCTATTTTATCCAACATTGTTTAGATTAGTAGATTGCCCTCTAGTGGACAGAATGTTTAATAGTGGCATTGTCCTGCATAAGCCTGTACATACAGGGTATAGGTACACTAATATACTTAATTTTAGCACTAGAAATTGGAATTTAATTTGAATATTAAAAATAATATGGTATGAAATACGAATTGGATTATAGAGAACGATTGAGAGTTCTTGTGACTACTCCTCCCCCCTCTTCTTCTCCTCACCCTCTTCCTCCCCTCCCCCCCCCCCCCCCCCCCCCCCCAGCCCCACCTGGCAGCTGATAACCTGGAGTTGATCCTGGACGAGGAGGGCAACAATCTGCTGCACCTGTCGGCAGCCCAGGGCCACACGGACTGCCTGCAGCACCTCACCTCACTGATGGGAGAGGACGGCCTGAACGACCGCAATGCCCAGCAGCTCACCCCAGCAGGCCTGGGGGTGAAGGTACCTGTACAGTCTAACACCATGCACCACTCCTCCCCGTCACTGGGGCTGGGCTAACTGCCCGACTATGTCCATAATATGCTGTCATTCTGCCTTTGGAATCCAGACCCTAATCAGTGGTTAATACAAATGCATACAGAATCAATGACCTAAGGTGCTCCAGCTAGGAGGCTCTTAAGGTGCTCCAGGGAGCTCTTAAGGTGCTCCACAGGAGGCTCTAAGGTGCTCCTGGAGGCTCTAAGGTGCTCCAGCCAGGAGGCTCTAAGGTGCTCCAGCCAGGAGGCTCTAATGGCGCATTTCCACTAGCACGGCTCGGCTCGATACGGCTCGGCACGGCTCGGCTCGGTTTGGTTGTGTTTCCATTACAACTGGTGCCTCCTCGACGTGGGCGGGGTCGTCATAACACGGCTGCGCGAAACCGCTGTGACGTCATTTACACGGCGCCGAGCAACGTACAAATCCGGAAGACCAGAACAACAACAGCAACAACATCAGAGGAGGACAGCATGGAGGATATGGAGGCGATCGTGTTGCTGCTCACCCTGTGGCTTTTTGTCGCACAGAAGGCAAGAGAAAATTGAAAAGTCGCGCGGTTATGACGATTCCAGTGACGACACTCATCGGCCAATCAGTGGAAGGCAGTCGGCTGGCGTCACGTTTTAGTAACGCTTCGGCTCGCTTGGAACCAGGGCTGAGGTGATACCAAAAATGTACCCGGTTGCAGGTACTGCGTGCTAGTGGAAACACGCAAATAGCGCGCCGAGCCGAGCCGTACCGAGCCGAGCCGTGCTAGTAGAAATGCGCCATAAGGTGCTCCAGGAGGCTCTAAGGTGCTCCTGAGGTTCTAAGGTGCTCCTGGAGGTTCTAAGGTGCTCCTGGAGGTCCTAAGGTGCTCCAGAAGGCTCTAAGGTGCTCCAGCCAGGAGGCTCTAAGGTGCTCCAGGAGGCTCTAAGGTGCTCCAGGAGCCTCTAAGGTGCTCCAGCCAGGAGGCTCTAAGGTGCTCCAGGAGGCTCTAAGGTGCTCCAGCCAGGAGGCTCTAAGGTGCTCCAGCCAGGAGGCTCTAAGGTGCTCCAGGAGGCTCTAAGGTGCTCCAGCCAGGAGGCTCTAAGGTGCTCCAGCCAGGAGGCTCTAAGGTGCTCTAGGAGGCTCTAAGGTGCTCCAGGAGGCTCTAAGGTGCTCCTGGAGGCTCTAAGGTGCTCTTGGAGGCTCTAAGGTGCTCCTGGAGGTTCTAAGGTGCTCCAGGAGGCTCTAAGGTGCTCCAGCCAGGAGGCTCTAAGGTGCTCCTCCCAGGAGCTCTAAGGTGCTCCAGGAGGCTCTAAGGTGCTCCAGTCAGGAGAAGTCCAGGACATTAACACACACAGGTACTCAGTCCTCGGTCCCTTGGATTGGTGACCGTCTGAACCTGTCTGTTGTTTCGACAAAGGCTGTGCTGCCCTCAGCAGGGTCATCATGTAATGTGTGTGTGTGTTTGTGTGTGTGTGTGTGTGCGTGTGTAGCATGGCCACCTGGAGTGTGTGAGATGGATGGTGAGTGAGACGGAGGCGATAGCTGAGCTGAGCTGCAGTCGGGACCACCCCAGCCTGATCCACTACGCTGGCCGCCACGGACAGGTCTCTAGCACGTCGGCCTTATCGTACACATGGCCACAGGTTAGACTAGCGCCATGTTCCTGAAGGTGTTGTGTGTGTGTGTGCTACAGGAAAAGGTGTTGCTATGGTTACTGCAGTTCATGCAGGAGCAGGCCATCTCTCTGGACGAGGTTGACCAGCAGGGGAACACTGCGGTCCACATAGCGGCTCAGCACGGACACCTGACCTGCCTCCAGGTACGCACTCACACACGGACACAGCCTAGGCTCCAGGTGAGGCTCCAGGTGAGGCTCCAGGTGGGGCTCCAGGTGGGGCTCCAGGCGGGTAACGCTGATATCTCTCCAGACGCTTGTGGAGTATGGCTCCAACGTGACGGTGCTGAACCTGCAGGGGGAGCGGCCCTCACAGTGCGCCGAGCGACAGGGACACACCACCTGCGCACGTTACCTGGTCGTCGTGGAAACCTGCATGTCCTTGGCCTCCCAGGTGGTCAAACTCACGAAGCAGCTTAATGAGTGAGTCACCAATCAACCAATTACTAGAACCAGCCAATAATCACTTCTGACAATGGGGATGGTGTATTCTACAGGCCTGTTTACGGGGTGACGGTGTATTCTACAGGCCTGTTTACGGGGTGACGGTGTATTCTACAGGCCTGTTTACGGGGTGACGGTGTATTCTACAGGCCTGTTTACAGGGTGACGGTGTATTCTACAGGCCTGTTTACGGGGTGATGGTGTATTCTACAGGCCTGTTTACGGGGTGACGGTGTATTCTACAGGCCTGTTTACGGGGTGATGGTGTATTCTACAGGCCTGTTTACGGGGTGACGGTGTATTCTACAGGCCTGTTTACGGGGTGATGGTGTATTCTACAGGCCTGTTTATGGGGTGTATTCTGTGTGTTGTGTTGCAGACAGGCCTCAGAGCGATTGGCGCTACAGAACCAAATGCAGAGAATACTAGATCCAAACACATCGTCTCCAAGGTAACCAGATCTCCTAAGCAACCCCACATCTCCTAGGTAACCACATCTCCTAGATCACAGCACATCCCCTTGGTAATCACATCTCCTAGGTTAGCACATCTCCTAGGTAACCACGTCTCCTTGGTAACCACATCTCCTAGGTAACACCACAACAATGCACCCCATAAATAACCAAAAGGTTTCTCTCCCTCTGTGGACTACAGTTCCCATCAGCCCTCGCTGGGGGCGTGGCCTGAGATGACCCTAACCGCGGAGGGGACTCCAGAGGAAGGTCATTGGGTGGTGCGCCAGGGGGGCGTGGCTCCCGCCTCGGTGCTAGGACTCCTGGGAAAGGAGACTCCAGAGCCGTGTGCCGGCGGGAGACCACCCCCAGTGGAGAGGAGGGAGCTGAAGCTTGCCCGCCTCAAGCAGCTGATGCAGCGCTCGCTCTCCGAGTCCGACTCGGACGGGTACCCCCCGGAGGAGGGCCGGGCCCCCCGCCACCTGCCGCTGGCGGAGGGGGACCCCGGGCGGCGGGCCCCTGGCCCCGACCGCAGGCCGGCCCCGGGGTCCCCCCCGGAGGCCGACCCGGACCAGAAGGCCACCAGCCCCAAGAGCGCTCTGAAGTCGCCGTCCTCGCGCCGCAAGCCCCCCCACAGCCTGAAGCTCCGGGTCACCTTCCACGAGAGCCCCGCCCCCCAGGAGGCAGGGGCCGCCAAGGTGCATCATGGGAAAGAGAGGACTCCTACGGGGGGGTCGGAGGGAAAGCGGCCGTTTGGAGCCTTCAGGTCCATCATGGAGACGCTGAGCGGGAACACCAACAACCACAACAACAACAGCTCTAGCCAATCAGGAGCTAGACACTCCACTTCCTGTCCAGGCTCACCGGGCAGGAAGTCTGAGATAAAAGCCGGTCCCTCTGGAGGAGGCAAGGCTAAGACTAAAACCAGCAACGTTTGACCTTTAACCTCCCTGCTGGTCTCTCTCGCTCACCCTGAAGACCAGACCTAGAGGACCAGACCCTGAAGACCAGACCCTGAAGACCAGACCCTGAAGACCAGACCCTGAAGACCAGACCCTGAAGACCAGACCTAGAGGACCAGACCCTGAAGACCAGACCCTGAAGACCAGACCCTGAAGACCAGACCCTGAAGACCAGACCCTGAAGACCAGACCTAGAGGACCAGACCCTGAAGACCGGACCCTGAAGACCGGACCCTGAAGACCGGACCCTGAAGACCAGACCCTGAAGACCAGACCCTGAAGACCAGACCCTGAAGACCAGACCTAGAGGACCAGACCTAGAGGACCAGACCTAGAGGACCAGACCTAGAGGACCAGACCTAGAGGACCAGACCTAGAGGACCAGACCTAGAGGACCGGACCCCGAAGACCAGACCCTGAAGACCAGACCTAGAGGACCAGACCCTGAAGACCAGACCCTGAAGACCAGACCTAGAGGACCAGACCCTGAAGACCAGACCTAGAGGACCGGACCCTGAAGACCAGACCAAGAGGACCAGACCCTGAAGACCAGACCCTGAAGACCAGACCTAGAGCCCCAGACCCTGAAGACCAGACCCTGAAGACCAGACCCTGAAGACCAGACCCTGAAGACCAGACCTAGAGGACCGGACCCTGAAGACCAGACCTAGAGGACCGGACCCTGAAGACCAGACCTAGAGGACCGGACCCTGAGGACCGTACCCTGAAGACTGTATCCTGAAGACCAGACCCTGAAGACCAGACCCTGAAGACCAGACCCTGAGGACCAGACCCTGAAGACCAGACCCTGAAGACCAGACCCTGAAGACCAGACCTAGAGGACCAGACCTAGAGGACCGAACCCTGAAGACCAGACCTAGAGGACCAGACCCTGAAGACCAGACCCTGAAGACCAGACCTAGAGGACCAGACCCTGAAGACCAGACCTAGAGGACCAGACCCTGAGGACCAGACCCTGAGGACCAGACCCTGAGGACCAGACCCTGAGGACCAGACCCTGAGGACCGGACCCTGAGGACCGGACCCTGAGGACCAGACCCTGAGGACCAGACCCTGAAGACCAGACCCTGAAGACCAGACCCTGAGGACCAGACCCTGAGGACCGGACCCTGAGGACCAGACCCTGAGGACCAGACCCTGAGGACCAGACCCTGAGGACCGGACCCTGAGGACCAGACCCTGAGGACCAGACCCTGAAGACCAGACCCTGAAGACCAGGACCAGAGTCTGAAGAGGACCTCCTCTTTGGTTGAATCAACCTCTTTCCGCTGCAGTATTTTGATGAACACTTTTAACTTGCATTTACTGTCATATTATATCACTGTTGGACTTTCTTTCAAGGTAAAGTTAATGTTTGGTTACCATGGTTACAGTATTACTGGCCTACTGAGGATTTTTTCTAAACACTACGGTATTAAGCGCTTTCTAATATTTATGGTTGATCATGCACACATGTTACACTTTTGGGTTTTAGATGTAGTTAAATTCACGCACAGCCAATGTCTCAGGCACTTTGACATGTATATATATGTGTGCCTGTGTGTATATAAATAAAAGTCTTTTGATACCTGGTAATCAACTTTCTTATGATCTCTGGAGAGTTGTTGGCATGAGGAAGTATTTTTTTTATATTAGTGAGGCTGGATTGAATTAGTAGCTCTTATTAAGGTAAACTAAGGGATCTTATTCCCCATCTACATCATGTCTAAAGCAGCCACATCCCCCCCCCCTCGACCTATCAGGTGCTACCTGTCCTTGCTGTCCAATCAGAGCACTCGGTCTTCAGACGGTTGTAATTAGCAATCCCTTGTAGACAACCGCTCATAGCTCTCAGAAGTCTTCTGGTTTCTATTTTCTAATAAGCTATTAATATCAGACGTTAGAAAATCGATAACATTCTGTCAGATGTAAGGGTGAAATAAATTGTCCTCCGTTTGATTTGGACTGGACAGTTCTGAGCATCTCGATGCTAACTCCGTTAGCAACATAACAATTTCACTTCATGAAGGGCTCAAGCGGTTGAGCCCTTCATGAAGTGAAATATTTAGCATCTTCATGTTTAGCTCTGCCTTCCTCCAATTGACTTCAATTGTAAAAATTAGTATTTTAAAAGTGGAATATCTTAAAAAAGTACACCTTCCTATATGAGGAAGGAGATAGGTCCCAAAGTTTGTAGAGAATAATAAAGAAGAAAGAAAGAATACAACTTAAGAAGAAAAAGAGTTGAGGGCTGTCTGCAGCACTCACCTAATAAAATGATCATATAAGCATGATAATATAATAACCATGATAGGATAATATTAATATTCCTGGTAGTATAAAAATAATTATAGTATAACAATCTTGAGAATTTCCTGATAATATATTAAACAAGAAAGTAGGCCTACAATAATCATGATAATGTAAAAAATATGATATAATCATAGTTGATCTCGTTATAGAAATTATAGGCTACTATAAGACTAATATTCATGATCATACAATAATTATCCTGATTATGTAATTTAACTAATCACTAATATAATAATGACAATATAACATATTAATAATAACAATATAATAATAGATAAATCTAATCACAATAATATAATCATGATAATATAATGACTGTATAATATTCATAGTAATATAATAGTCTGATAAAAGTAATCATAATATAATAATAATCATGATATAATATTCATAACGTAAGAATACCCAAACTTTATATTAGGTTGAGCTATCCACAGTCACAATGTGAATACCTTATAATCAAGAGAAGCAAAATTACAACCGACTAATCCCCAACCTGTGAGTACAGGGAAGTGGTCTGCGTTGTGGCGCTGTCACACCAAAATTGTACCTGGGGCGAAAATTGTACCGCTTATGTAATCCGCGTTTGAAACATTACGTCATTGTTCGACGTGATTGTCCGTTGTCAGGCAGGTTTAAAAAAAAAATTAGCGCTCATGTTGCTGTCACACCAAAATTCTAACGGGGGCGAAAATTGTACTGCCTGCGTAATCTGCGTTCGAAAATTCCAAACCTGACTGGCAACAGACGATCGCGTCGAACGTTGACTGTCAACTGACGATCACGGCGAACGATGACGTAGGAAGGTTCATGACCATTCGCGAACATTCGCGCTCGTCACAAGATGAAATAAAATTAAACAGATAACACTCATTTTACAAATTACATTTATTAGCTTTGCTCACTTTATATTTGTATTGTGAATCGCATTTAGCTAGTAAACGGCCGTCTTTGCCAACATGAGCGCAAATGTTTTTTGAAACCGGCCTAGCAACGGACAATCGCGTCGAACAATGATGTTATATTTCGAACGCGGATTACGTAATTTTCGCCCCCGGAACAATTTTGGTGTGACATTGATTATTATTATATTATGATTACTTTTATCAGACTATTATATTACTATGAATATTATACAATCATTATATTATCATGATTATATTAACTTTATTTTACTTTATATTTGTATTGTATTGAATTTAGCTAGTAAACTGAGTGTTTAAAGTGTAGCCTACCATAGTCTCGCTAGCTCCCGCGCCGGGGAGAGCCTGCAGGTGGCAGCGCCGGTGGCGGAGTGGGCCCTGACTCCGTCACGGGCCTTACTTGGCCACCCGCAAGACCAGGCAGCTGCGGCGTTGCACTAAGTGCTGGTACAGCGACACGAGGCGCCAGATCGTCATCAGATCGATCGAGGTGGGGGCCGGTCGCTGTGGACCAGGTAGAACTTGTGCAGGAATCTGCGGTTCGGAGCTGAGACCCTGCCCGACCCGTCAATCTTGACCACGTACTGATTGTGCTGGCGCATCTCAATGACACTGCCCGTCCTGTCCCACTTGTTAGGGTGAGGTCCCGTCTGGTTCTGCACACGGACAAAGTCCCCGACCTCGAAAAGTGGTAGGCGTTTGGTGTGCTCCGCCCAAGTGCCAGCTGTGCGGATGTGGCGTTTGCGGAGGGCCTCCTCCCTCGCCCTCAGCGTCTCACGCCATGTCACATGCGGCCTGTACCTCCCGGGGGAATCGGGATGAAGTCGTGGATGGGCCGGCCAAAGACACACATCGCCAGAGATAGCTTTGTGTCAGGGTCCGGCATATTACGGTACTGGAGTATCGCCCTCTGCACAGCGTCTGTGTCGAGTTCGCTCTTCGGGCCTGTATTGTCAGTGATGAGCCGCTTCATCGTCTTCACCCCGATCTCTGCGCGGCAGTTGCTGTGGGGGAAGGCCACCGATGAGAGGCGGTGGTGCACGCCCCATCTGTGAAGGAAAGACCTGGTCTCGGCGGAGGTGAATTCTGGTCCCCCGTCCGATGCAAGCTCTTTTGGAGTCCCGTACATGGAAAAGGCACGGCATAGGTGGCATATGAGGTCCGCGGCGCCACCCGTCGACCCCGAGATGATTGGCCAATTCGAGTAGCGGTCAACTATCACAAGATGGTGTACACCCCTGTGTATGAAAAAGTCTGAACACAGCCTGGAAGGGGTAAATGGCCATGACAGGCGGGGTCGGCGGCGCCGCAGGCTGAGAGGGCACCATCCGGAGGCAGTGTTCACAGGCATTCCGAGTGGCGCAGATGTCACACGACATGCCCGGCCAGAACACAGATGATTCCGCGCGGGTGGTCATCATGGAGACGCCTTGGTGGGCAGCGTGCAGGGCGCTCAGCACTTCGCCACGGAGTGAGGGTGGTATGACTACCCTATCCTTGTACAGGACCACCCCATCAGCTGATGTGATGTCCTCGCGGTACTGATGGAAGACACAAATCGGCACCAGCATCCCAGCCCTTGACTTGGGGAAGCCGTCTGCTGCCATCCCCTCCAACGTGCGCATATCGTCTCTGCTGCTCATGGCCTCCCTGACGCAGTCCCATGTTACGGACTGCAGCAATTTAAGCTCCGCAGCGCACCAGGGCAGGTTGCCCTCCTCAACATCATCGGCTACCGGCCCTGCACACCGTATCAGAGACAGCACATCAGCGTGTGTGCTGGGGGAGAGGTGGGTCATCATGGCGGCATTGTCGTCTGGAAGATCCATGGGCGACGGGCACGGTGTGCTGACCGGCCTGTGCGACATGGCATCTGCAGCTCTGTTCTTCATCCCGGGGACATGTATGATGCGGAAACGATAGTGCAGGGTTTTCTCCTTGAGGTTCCTGAGACGGGGGTTGGGTATGTCGTCGAGTGCTCTGTCACCAAGGAGTTTGAGCAATGGCTCAATCAGGTCCCTGCAGCCCAACAAGAAGTAGCGCGCTTTGTCCAAGGCGTCATCGACTGCGAGCGCCTCGCCTTCTACAGGCGCGTATCTGGACTCGGACGCGTGCGTGAACCTGCTGCCAACCAGGGTCACCTTCCATCCATCAGCGCAGCAGAAGGGCCTGACCGGCGTGCACCGACAGTGCTTCTGGAACAGCCAGAAGCCAATGCCATCTTTTGACCAGTCCGTGGCGAGGCATGTTGGCTTGGACTTGTCAAAGATGCGGACGCCGCGCTCGATCTCCTGGACGATCTCCTCCTTTGATTCGCGGAAAACGTTCTCCAATTCCGGAGACCACTCGAAGCGTACCCCATGCAGTAGGAGTTTCCAGAACGGTTGCATGCGTTCGGCCATACTGAAGGCGTAGGCCACTTAGTTGACCAGTCTGAGCCAGGACCTGACGTCAGTGACTTGGCGGGGTCATGGGAAGTCTCGGAAAGCCTCCAGGTAACGGCTGCATGGCCGTACATGGTGATTGTGAAGCTCGCAAAGTCCACCGAGGGTGCGGCGAAGACAAATTTTCTGTGCCATTCCTGCCACAAACGTCCAGCCATTGTGCCGCCTGGAAGTAGCTCTCTTCAATTGTATCAGCCCACAGGAGTGTGTCGTCCACACACTTGGTCTTGTTGCCGATGTCCGCAACCATTAACATCATAGGGCCGGGACTAACCATCTCCCGACGCCATGTACCCTTGTGGTGCTGAAAGGTACCGGTAGCGCCCCCATGGTGTGATGAACGTAGTCTTGTGGCGGTCATATTCATGCAGTGGGATGCTGTGGTAGCCATTTCAGGCGTCGAATACAGTCTTGCGTTTCCCACTGGGCACCTGTCTCGCTTGCCGGAAGGGAGATTGCGTGTGGTGGGTCTCACGGTCTTACGGTCTGAGGTGTCAGTCACGTACGCAATCTGGCACATCTCCATTCTTCGAGCGTCGCTGCTTTTACCAGCGAACCTGACGACAGCAGCCCGAGAATCTGTATGCCTTCATTATTCGCGGCCTTCATGGTCATGGATACGGGAATGAGGTCATCTGTGCTCAGGCCCATCTGTTGGACGACCTTGACGCCGGTCAGGCAGCTCTGGCACCCCGTGTCAGCCATGGCAGGCAGAGTCACAGTGCGGGTGCGCTTCCGGAGGTCGAGGCCCAGTGCTTTGTAATCCTCATTTTCAATCGTGAGTGTGAGGTGGATGTATGGCTGTGAGTTGGACGGGCGCTTCATCCACTTGTCGCACATATCATCATACAGGTGGTGAGCGAGGTGGAGTGTGCGTACCATGTCGGCGGTGCTGGTGAGTGTGCCCAGCTCATCGAAGGCGGTCGTCTGCTGTTCGTCGCACACCCCATCAGCCTCCTCTGGTGCGGGCTTAGATGATCGGCTACCCAGGCAGACCTTGTCGAGGTGGTTCTGACGGTTGCATTTCCGGCACGTCTTGCCATATGCCTGGCGCGCCACTGAGATGTTTTGCCATGGCCTGCCTCTCCGCAGTAGATGCACGTCCCCTCGGCCTTGACCTTGGGTTTCTCCGCTCTGGCACCTGCCCTGGCACGAACGTCCTGCTGCTTCCCCTGTTGATATGAGCTGCTGATAGTGTCCGTGCTCTGAGGGTCAAGCAGGCTTTTCGCTGAGCGCTTTCCTGACTGTTTGGCTTCAATATACTTTATCATGTCCTTTAGTAGCATATCCTGATTCTTTTCGCCAAGCAGATCGAGCTGTATTTCTTGGTCTGCTATGCCGCGGGCGATCTTATCGCACAATATTTCCTCTGCGAAGTCGTTGACTTGGTCACAACCCTCCTTAGTGCATGTAATTTCGTATTTACACGTGCCTGCCTGCCCCTTTAAGCGAGCATGAAATGATTGGATGGGCTCTTTGTGTCCCTGGCGCATGTAAGGGCCCAGACATAGTCAACGCATCGCTACGCATACGCGTCCAGAAAGCTACGCATCGCTACGCTTCGGCCGCCATTATGCGTCGACGCGTAGCAAAACGCGTCCTCCCAATTTTTGATACGCGACGCGCCGATCCGTGCAATACTATGCGTTGTCGGTGGGGGCGATACTGCAAATATTGCAAACCTTTGGGAAGCCCCGATCGGGTTCCGGTGGTTTTGGTGAGAGTCGGGAAGGTATCGGAGGACTCGCGAAAGGAGATCATCAAACTTTGGCGCCGACATCCGAAAATATTGGAAATGTTTTTCCTCATCCATGTCTCGCATTGGAAGCACCAGAGAAAAAATTCCCCATCCTGATCTCGGGTGGTATTTAAAGGGCGCACATACCACCGCCTATCTCTGCGTTTCCTGCGTTGCCGCCGATGTAAAAGGAGCAATAAAATGCACTCTTCTTCCGTAGCCATTTTGATCAGAATGTCACGAATGTCACTGTCACCCGCAACGTCAAGCGCGAAAACACCGGTGACTCTGCTGCCACCCGTGGCCTGATGGTGTGTTGCATGTCGTGCATTGCCCGCGACGTTTGCGTATGCTGTATAAACTATAAAAGGAAGCGCGTCGCTCGCGTCATTCGCGTCGCTTACGCGCGTTGCTCGCGTTGACTATGTCTGGGCCATTAGACAGGGCCACTCGAGCTACCATTGTGTTTTCTGAAGGGACGGCGAGTGCCCTCATGGCGGAGAGAACGTCCTTTTCAGCACTGTCCACTAGGCTTTTGCCTGCAGTACGGGTGATGTTTTTTCTCAGATCCTCCTCACAGCACTCTAGCAGTTGTGTGACAACATCTGATCCAATTAGTTTAGTGCCCCTCTTGTACTCACCCCAGCGGGTTAGGAAGTATGACCAGGTCTCGGCTGTTCCAGCCAACGCTATGGACGGGCGCGTCCATAGCGTTGGCTGGACAGAGACCGGTTGGCCCCTTATCGAGGCACCGCCACCCCTCAACCTGCTCCAGCGTGCCCTTCAGCTCCCCGCACCGGTGCGAATGGGCCCGGGACATGCACACCTCAGTATTCTGGCCCTGGGTCCCCGCCTAACCCTATCCTTGTCTCCCCTCCCTGTCGATCACCACAGTCAGCAACTTGGCCCCCAGCCCCGCCCCTCCCTTTCCCCCTGCCTGCCCCCGGACCTGACACTCGTGGGCCCCTCTCGCCCCCCAGGCGCTTCTCCCAAAGCCCCCCGTGGCCCCAACGTGGCTTCATAGGGAGGGGAGAGCGCCGGGTCGCTTCCGGGACTTTGTTTGTTCCCTCGAGGACGAGGAACTTTGAAGGGGGGAGGCAATGTAGCGACCCTGGGACATTTGAATAGTTTGTGTTTTATATGTTGCATTGTATTTCGTTGTCCATTATTGTTCTATGTGCGTGCATTGGAATGTTCTCCTTGTCAATCAGTGTGGGGGGCGAATCATCAGGTCATCTAGGGGAGGGCCTTTGGAGAACAGGAGGGTGGGGGCTTGCATGTTGGAGGGACCGGGTTGGGGGTTGCCCAGGTAACCGGTTGTTGTTAGTGTGGACTTTTACCGTTGGTTACGGGTTTCAGTGACCTGGTTAGTAACATTAAAGTTCCTTCAAGTACTTATGACTGGACATCGTTCTGTCACCGGCGAGGTCATTACAATATCAAAGAAACAAGTTAAACTATTGGGTTGGATCCATTGCGAAAAGGTCCGAAATGGTTTATGGGATGAGGAGTTCCTTCACTTGTTCACAAAAATAATGTACACAGTTTTGTATCTTTACTCTTTCTTCAGTTTTCCAAATTCTTTTTTGCCCCGAATCAAACATTTTCCGGTCACGACTAGCCTGACGAACGATTGTCTTGGTTCTAGGTTTAAAACTCTTTATACAACGATTTGACAAAAAGTTGACAGTGAAAATGAATGGGGAATTGACTTTGAGAACCCGAGCTGTTGAAAAAGGGGGAGGTCACTGTTACGCTCTATAACCGACAGAACCATCGTCAGAGTGAGAGCTTTGTCTGGCATGCCAAATGAGTCATGGCTGCTTTGTCACAATTCCTGTATGTTGTCTATTTTGTAATTGAATGTAAAAGGGGGTCGAAGGGACTTTTTAATATTTCTTAAAATTACTTGGAATCGGTTCAGTATTGAGCGAGAACACTGCATATAAAATACAATATATTTATGAAGTAATTTAACAGATGCCAAAGTGATAATGTATTTCATTTCTTCTTTTATTTTGTTTATATGTTGAAATGACAATAAATCTGAATCTGAACATCCTACCGCCATTCATTTTTTAAAAAATATTCATCAAATTGCTTAAAATCTAAAATGGACCGGCAGTCGATGACGCCTCCGAAAAAGGAAATGTAAGAAAAGTAGTTTGATTGAGCCTCATGCTTAATTGCCGTCTCCTGGCTGAGATGGGTTCAGGAAGGGGTTCAGGGCTGAGTGTCGGATGGGGGGTGCAGTGGGCCGGACAGACGGACCCAGATGGACTGGTACTCTGGCCGATGCGCAGCGCGTGTGTAGATTTGGGACCTCTTGGCTATCAAGGACCGGTCACTTAAAAGAGGAAGGATTGATGATGTCTGGGCAGCAGAGCGCTGCTGATGTTCTCACACAGGTCGCCGTCTCCCCGCGGACACCGCCCGCCCCGAGCTAATGGAGTCCCTCCATCACTGGAGGGAAACGCACCACAACACGTCCGCCCTGCTGCAATTAGCAACACAACTATCCCAGGAATGTGAACAAACTCTAGTGTCTCTGTGTGTGTGTGTGTGTATGCAGTGTGTGTGTGTTTATGCATTAAAAGTGTCTGTCTATGAGGTGTGTGTGTGTGTCTTTTGCAGTGAGTATGTTTATGCAATGTGTCCGTGTGTATTGATAGTGTGTGTAAATTTATGCAGTGTGTGTGTGTGTATGCAGTGTGTGCGTGTGTATTCATACAGTGTGTGTGTGTTTGTGTTTATGCAGTGTGTGCGTGTGTATTCATACAGTGTGTGTGTGTTTGTGTTTATGCAGTGTGTGCGTGTGTATTCATACAGTGTGTGTGTGTTTGTGTTTATGCAGTGTGTGCGTGTGTATTCATACAGTGTGTGTGTTTGTGTTTATGCAGTGTGTGCGTGTGTATTCATACAGTGTGTGTGTATTCATACAGTGTGTGTGTGTTTGTGTTTATGCAGTGTGTGCGTGTGTATTCATACAGTGTGTGTGTGTTTGTGTTTATGCAGTGTGTGCGTGTGTATTCATACAGTGTGTGTTTGTTTGTGTTTATGCAGTGTGTGCGTGTGTATTCATACAGTGTGTGTGTATTCATACAGTGTGTGTGTGTGTGTGTGTGACAGTCAGCTCAGAGACATTTTCCCCTCCACTAGGGCAGTTCATGTAACAAAAAACAAAAGCTTTTGTTTTTCTCCTCCTCCTCTCTCTCTTCTCCTCCATCAGTCTCCTCCTTCTCCTGCTCTTCTTCTGGGGGGTGAAAGGAGGAAGTTAAACTGATAAATTAGACCTCATTTATTGGACAACAGTTTGAGTCGATACTCGGCGCCTCCCGTCCTCCTCCAGGAAGCCGCGCGCTGCCTAATTGGAACATGCTGCGCGGAGGGCAGCCGTTTAGAACGCAGCCCGCCAGGCCGCGCCCCCCCCCGCCCCCCGCCCGGCGCAGCGGACAGGAGAGGTCTGACAGGCGGGGGGCGGGGGTATAGATTTTAGTGTCTGTTGTTGGCTTATTGTTGTGCTTCTTTACTCAGTCAATCACATTTAATTGACAGCGCTGGGCTGGGAGCGCGCGCCGCCATGACAGGCCGGTAATGCCGGGGGGGGCACCCCCCACCCCCCAACCTCATGACAATTCCTCAGCCGTCAACAGCATTAATTGATGTAATGACAGCGATGATGGATACTAATAAATAAGGAATGGATACCTAATAAATACAACCTTTAAGGAAAAGCAGCTAATTAAAGCCGCTCTGAGATAATGCACGACTTCCCCAGACGCGGTCCGTCAGAACACCGATTGTTACCCTAAGGTTTTATTTACACGCCAAAAAAGTCAACATTTGCATAAGTGGGAGCAGCTGTGTGTTCTTCTTTAAACCCAGCGCAGTACGGGAAGAGCAAACTGAAGACCAACGGCTCCCTGACGGCTGTCATCTACTGTCACTGACGGGATCCTGATGAGAGCCTTCATTTAGCAGCTGCCTGGTTTAGCGGCTGCCTGGTTTAGCGGCTGCCTGGTTTAGCGGCTGCCTGGTTTAGCAGCATCGTGTCCAGACGAAGGTTGCCGTGGGGGCGTAGGAGTTACCAGACTACCATGGAACCTGTTCAGAGCAGGGCACAGTATTGTAGTGTAGCTATGTATAAGTCAATGTAGCTTTAGTTCCAGCACTCTGTCGTCAGTGTGTTTGGCCACAAGGGGGCAGCACTGCACAGGGGAGCGAAGCGGCGGGACCGCCAGAAAAAATACAATTTATCATATATACTGTACTGTATATATCTATACACTGCTCAAAAAAATAAAGGGAACACTTAAACAACTCAATGTAACTCCAAGTCAATCTCACTTCTGTGAAATCAAACTGTCCACTTAGGAAGCAACACTGATTGACAATCAATTTCAAATGCTGTTGTGCAACTGGAATAGACAACAGGTGGAAATGATTAGCAAGACACCCCCAATAAAGGAGTGGTTCTGCAGGTGGTGACCAGTAGCTCAGGAGGTAGTAGCTGGGTGGCAGTAGCTCAGGAGGTAGAGGGGGTTGGCTGGCAACCTGAAGGTTGTTGGTTCGATCCCCGGCTCCTCCTAGCTGAGTGTCGAGGTGTCCTTGAGCAAGGCACCTAACCCTAACTGCTCCCGACGAGCTGGCTGTTGCCTTGCATGGTTGACTCTGCCGTCGGTGTGTGAATGTGTGCGTGAATGGTGACTGTGAGGCAATATTGTAAAGCGCTTTGAGTGGCCAATGGTTAGAAAAGCGCTATTAAATGCAGTCCATTTACCACAGGCCACTTCTCAGTTCCTATGCTTTCTGGCTGATGTTTTGGTCACTTTTGAATGCTGGCGGTGCTTTCACTCTAGTGGTAGCATGAGACGGAGTCTACAACCCACACAAGTGGCTCAGATAGTGCAGCTCATCCAGGATGGCACATCAATACTAGCTGTGGCAAGAAGGTTTGCTGTGTCTGTCAGCGTAGTGTCCAGAGCATGGAGGCGCTACCAGGAGACAGGCCAGTACATCAGGAGACTTGGAGGAGGCCGTAGGAGGGCAACAACCCAGCAGCAGGACCACTACCTCCACCTTTGTGCAAGGAGGAACAGGAGAAGCACTGCCAGAGCCCTGCAAAATGACCTCCAGCAGGCCACAAATGTGCATGTGTCTGCTCAAATGGTCAGAAACAGACTCCATGAGAGTGGTATGAGGGTTCGACGTCCACAGGTGGGGGTTGTGCTTACAGCCCAACACCGTGCAGGACATTTGGCATTTGCCAGAGAACACCAAGATTGGCAAATTCGCCACTGGCGCCCTGTGCTCTTCACAGATGGAAGCAGGTTCACACCGAGCACATGTGACAAGACGTGACAGAGTCTGGAGACGCCGTGGAGGAACGTTCTGCTGCCTGCAACATCCTCCAGCGCATGACCGGTTTGGCTGGTGGTCAGTAAGGATGTGGGGTGGCATTTCTTTGGGGGGCCGCACAGCCCTCCATGTGTGCCTTACCAGAGGTAGCCTGACTGCCATTAGGTACCGAGAGATGAGATCCTCAGACCCCTTGTGAGGACCCATATGCTGGTGCGGTTGGCCCCTGGGTTCCTCCTAATGCAAGACAATGCTAGACCTCATGTGACTGGAGTGTGTCTGCAGTTCCTGCAAGACGAAGGCATTGATGCTATGGACTGGCCCGCCCGTTCCCCAGACCTGAATCCAATTGAGCACATCTGGGACATCATGTCTCGCTCCATCCACCAACACCACGTCATACCACAGACTGTCCAGGAGTTGGCGGATGCTTTTGTCCAGGTCTGGGGGAGATCCCTCAGGAGACCATCCGCCACCTCATCAGGAGCATGCCCAGGCGTTGTAGGGAGGTCATACGGGCACGTGGAGGCCACACACACTACTGAGCCTCATTTGGACTTGTTTTAAGGACATTACATCAAAGTTGGATCAGCCTGTAGTGTGTTTTTCCACTTTAATTTTGAGTGTGACTCCAAATCCAGACCTCCATGGGTTAATGAATTTCATTTCCATTGATATTTTTTGTGTGATTTTGTTGTCGGCACATTTAACTATGTAAAGACCATAAATTAAATTTAATACAAATATTTCAGTGTTATTTTAGTGTTCCCTTTATTCTTTTGAGCAGTGTATATATAAATATATATATACAGTATATATATATATATATATATATATATATATATATATATATATATATATGTATTTATAATATATATAAATCCCTCAGTCTCCAACTTAGAGAATGTAAAGACCCTAACCAAGTCTCAGCAGACATCTTTTACTTTACATCCTATTGACAGGCAAGTGTATCTTAAGTTTTGAAATAGTTAGCTTCTTCTAGATCAAGTCTAGAAGTAAATTTGTTTGTCAATTTTATTTGTTTGACGTAAAATATCCTATACACCTGGTCCAGTACACCTGGCTCAATACACCTGGTCCGGTACACCTGGCTCAATACACCTGGTCCGGTACACCTGGCTCAATACACCTGGTCCGGTACACCTGGCTCAATACACCTGGTCCGGTACACCTGGCTCAATACACCTGGTCCGGTACACCTGGCTCAATACACCTGGTCCGGTACACCTGGCTCAATACACCTGGTCCGGTACACCTGGTCCGGTTCATTTAGCCTACCTCTTCACACCTTGTGCTCTACATGTAGCTGAGGAATCAGACCAACAAGCACGTGATTCTGCTATCCCATAATATTTGAGGGATGACCGCTGACCTCCCATCACCAGCCAACCAGAGTCTGATGATGAGGACGAAGGGAGAGCTCTCCCTCTCTCCCCCATCTGATATCTAATCCTCTCTCCCACTTTATCTTCCCATCTCTCTCTGCTCTCTCCCTCCCCCTCCCCCCTCAGCAGAACAAACTAATAGTGAGATTAAACCATCGCTCTTTGAGTCCGGGGCCAGGAGCCGGCCCCAAGGGCCGCTAAAGGTCCCAGGACACTAGTTTAGGATCTATTGGTCAAGAGCCCCCCATCCCGCTCTAGTAATGATGCTTGTTTGTCCGGAGGCCTGTGAATCACACCCATATTACCGCTGTCACGGCAACCACAGGAGACCCCCACCCTGGGAGACAGAGGAGTCCAACCAAAAAGTACTTTTAAACCACTCACACATCTTTAATGTCTGGAGCTAGCACGGTTAGCCATGGCTCGTTACCCTCTGGAGCTAGCACGGTTAGCCACAGATTGTTAGCCTCTGAAGTTAGCACTATTAGCCACATTTCGTTAGCCTCTGGAGCTAGCACGGTTAGCCATAGCTCATAACCCTCTGGTGCTAGCGCGGTTAGCCTCTGGGGAGAGCAACGCTAACCAGGCAGCAATGGTTGAAGTTGTCTGGAAAATGCCTGATGGGATGATTCAGAATAAAATAGACTTAACATCTTTATAATAAACCCTTTATTCAAGGTATTCCCTGAAGCCGACATACTAAAAAGTCAAATCCTAGAAACAGAATGCTGAAGAACTCTTACAAACTATTCATTGCTAGTCATTGCTTAAGTTTGGTTCTTAAACTACAGCCAAGGAGATTAGGACCCTGAGGTCAGAGAACAAGCTTTGGGAGTTATTCACCGGTTATTTATCAATTTTTATTCAATACTTTGACATTAACTTGCTTGATCCCACATCATTGAGAGTCCTTAGAATCCCGGAGCTCCGAGTCTTCAAGAGGACAGATTGTGTTGTTGAACACTCTGCGGGAAACGCCCAACCAGCCGCATTCTTTATTCACTAAGGAAAGATAGAGAACCGCTCTGGAATCCAACCCTAACCCTAACCGCCCCCCAACCCTAACTAACCAAACGGGGCGGGGCAGAAGGGGCAGACCTCAGTGGTCAGTGGGTGGGGCAGCCCTCAGTGGGCGGGGCAGCAGGGGCAGCCCTCAGTGGGCGGGGCAGCCCTCAGTGGTCAGGGCAGCCCTCAGTGGGCAGGGGCAGCCCTCAGTGGGCGGGGCAGCCCTCAGTGGTCAGTGGGCGGGGCAGCCCTCAGTGGTCAGTGGGCAGGGCAGCCCTCAGTGGGCGGGGCAGCAGGGGCAGCCCTCAGTGGGCGGGGCAGCAGGGGCAGCCCTCAGTGGGCGGGGCAGCAGGGGCAGCCCTCAGTGGGCGGGGCAGCAGGGGCAGCCCTCAGTGGGCGGGGCAGCAGGGGCAGCCCTCAGTGGGCGGGGCAGCCCTCAGTGGTCAGTGGGCGGGGCAGCCCTCAGTGGGCGGGGCAGCCCTCAGTGGGCGGGGCAGCAGGGGCAGCCCTCAGTGGGCGGGGCAGCAGGGGCAGCCCTCAGTGGGCGGGGCAGCAGGGGCAGCCCTCAGTGGGCGGGGCAGCAGGGGCAGCCCTCAGTGGGCGGGGCAGCCCTCAGTGGGCGGGGCAGAAGGGGCAGCCCTCAGTGGGCGGGGCAGAAGGGGCAGCTGTTGTTGCCGCTGGAGCGCAGCCAGACGCTGATGCAGTGGCGGTGGACGCAGTGGGCGCAGGCCAAGCGGCTGACGGGCCGCGGGCTCCACGGGTTTCTGGCACATCAGGCAGAAGCTGCGTGCGGCGGCCCTGGGGGCGGGGGCCAGCTTGAGGCCCACCTGCTCCGTCAGCTCGTCGCGTGACAGGCCGGCCATGGTCCCCCGGTCGCTCTTGATGTGCTGCAGAGCTGCCAGCAGACAGTCCTTGGTGCATTGTGGGAACTTGGTGGCCAGGTGTTCCAGCAGTAGATCCAGTTTACCGACCGGACCGGAGGGGGGGGGGCGGGTTTGGTGACGACGGAGGGGGGGGCGGGGTTTGGGTGGCCGTGGGGGGGCGCTGATGCGAGGAGGGGCGGGGTTTGGTGGCCGGTGGGGGGGGTGATGCGAGGAGGGGGCGGGGTTTGGTGGCCGGTGGGGGGGGTCGATGCGAGGAGGGGGCGGGGTTTGGTGGCCGGTGGGGGGCTGATGCGAGGAGGGGGCGGGGTTTGGTGGCCGGTGGGGGGGGTGATGCGAGAAGGGGGCGGGTTTGGTGGCCGGTGGGGGGGGTGATGATGCGAGAAGGGGGCGGGGTTTCGTGCGCGGGTGGGCGGGTTGATGCGAGGAGGGGGCGGGCTTCGAGGGGGGGGCCAGGGGGTGAGCAGGAGGTGGCAGGATGGTGGCCTGCTCCAGAGACAGCAGGATCTGACTGATGATCAGCTCCGCCTATCAGAAAAGAGGGGAGCAGTCTTAAAGAGGAACAGCAACATGGGCTAAGTTAGTAGCTATGCCACTACTGCTTTGGAGCTAATAATTGAGACATAGCGAGCTGCTAGCGGGCTAAGTAAGTAGCTATGCTACTACTGCTGTGGACAACTCAGATGTAGCAAGCTGCCAGCGACAGCTAATGTTGAGTCGCTAGCTGCTAGCGACATCTACTTTTGTTTTGCTAGCTCCTGTTGTGTAGCTTGTAGAAAGCGTAACCTGAGGATCAGTTGATCTCTGCGAGCAGGCAGTGTACCAGAAGAATAGCAGCGCTTGGTTTTTAGCCTCCTTTTAAAAACACTACATTGAAATTTCCATCTTTTCTATTGATGTGATAAAGCATCCCCATGACCCCCCCTCACCGTGGGGACCTTGGGCAGGGGCGGGAGGTCCAACGCCGGCAGGGCCACCGCCCCAGGGGGGGCCTCCAGGGGCTGCCCCTCCCCCAGCTGCTGGAGCAGCCCCTGGAAGTGGACCGGCAGCTGGTCTCGCCTCCTCCGGACAGACGCCTCCTGCCGCTCCCAGTGCAGCCGCTCCTGGAGGCGGGACGGACTGGGGTCCAACTGAAGGGCCTGCAGGTACTGGCCCACCTGGAGAGGACCAGAGGGAGGCCCTGAGCTGGAGGAGCTGAGCTCCACTCGTATCAGGAGCAGCATCAGTCCTGCATCCGCCGGGCTAGGAGGTCCTGGTCTAGAGGGTCTAGAGGGTCCTGGTCTAGAGGGTCTAGAGGGTCCTGGTGAGGGTCTAGAGGGTCCTGGTCTAGAGGGTCTAGGGGGTCTAGAGGGTCCTGGTCTAGAGGGTCTAGAGGGAACTGGTCTAGAGGGTCTAGAGGGTCAGAGTCTAGAGGGTCTAGACAGTCCTGGTCTAGAGGGTCAGAGTCTAGAGGGTCTAGACAGTCCTGGTCTAGAGGGTCCGGGTCTAGAGGGTCCAGATCTAGAGGGTCTAGAGGGTCCGGGTCTAGGGGGTCTAGAGGGTCCTGGTATAGAGGGTCTAGAAGGTCCTGGTCTAGGTGGTCTAGAGGGTCCGGGTCTAGGGGGTCTAGGGGGTCCAGAGGGTCCGGGTCTAGGGGGTCCTGGTCTAGGGGGTCTAGAGGGTCCGGGTCTAGAGGGTCCTGGTCTAGAGGGTCGAGAGGGTCCGGGTCTAGAGGGTCCTGGTCTAGAGGGTCCTGGTCTAGAGGGTCTAAGGGGTCCTGGTCTAGAGGGTCCAGGTCTAGGGGGTCCTGGTCTAGGGGGTCCTGGTCTAGAGGGTCTAGAGGGTCCGGGTCTAGAGGGTCCTGGTCTAGGGGGTCCTGGTCTAGGGGGTCCTGGTCTAGGGGGGTCCTGGTCTAGGGGGTCTAGAGGGTCCTGGTCTAGAGGGTCTCGAGGGTCCTGGTCTAGAGGGTCTAGAGGGTCCGAGTCTAGAGGGTCTAGAGGGTCCTGGTCTAGAGGGTCCGGGTCTAGAGGGTCCAGATCTAGAGGGTCTAGAGGGTCCGGGTCTAGGGGGTCCAGGTCTAGGGGGTCTAGAGGGTCCTGGTCTAGAGGGTCTAGAAGGTCCTGGTCAAGAAAGTCCGGTTCTAGAGGGTCTAGAGGGTCCTGGTCTAGAGGGTCCGGGTCTAGAGGGTCTAAGGGGTCCTGGTCTAGAGGGTTCAGGTCTAGGGGGTTCTGGTCTAGAGGGTCTAGAGGGTCCAGGTCTAGAGGGTCTAGAGGGTCCGGGTCTAGAGGGTCTAGAGGGTCCTGGTCTAGGGGGTCCTGGTCTAGGGGGTCCTGGTCTAGGGGGGGTCCTGGTCTAGGGGGGGTCCTGGTCTTGGGGGTCTAGAGGGTCCGAGTCTAGGGGGTCCTAGTCTAGGGGGTCCGGGTCTAGGGGGTCCTGGTCTATACAGGGTCCGGTCTAGGGGTCTCATGGTCCTAGGGGGTTCTAAGGGGGTCCTGGTCTAGGGGGTCCGGGTCTAGGGGGTCCTGGTCAAGGGGGCCTGGTCTAGGGGGTCCGGGTCTAGAGGGTCTAGGGGGTTCTGGTCTAGGGGGTCCGGGTCTAGAGGGTCTAGGGGGTCCTGGTCTAGGGGGTCCTGGTCTAGGTTCTACCCACCTCCCTGAGCCAGAACTCCATGGAGGCCATGGAGGCCTCTCTCTGCCTCTCCACCAACACCACCCCATCCTCCAGCGCGCGCTGCTCCACCTCTCGGGACACCGCCTGCACCCGCTCCATCTCCTCCGTCAGCTGGGACAGCTCCGCCTCCCACAGCCGCTTCTCCTGCTCCTGCTCCCCCTGCAGCGAGCTCAGACGCTCCTCTACCGCCTCCAGCTCCTTCTGCAGCCTGCAGAGAGGGGACGGAGTCACCACAGGAACCAGTACAGAACCAGTACAGTACACCATGTAGGAACCAGTACAGAACCAGTACAGTGCACCATGTAGGAACCAGTACAGTAACCAGTACAGTGCACCATGTAGGAACCAGTACAGAACCAGTACAGTGCACCATGTAGGAACCAGTACAGAACCAGTACAGTACACCATGTAGGAACCAGTACAGAACCAGTACAGTGCACCATGTAGGAACCAGTACAGAACCAGTACAGTGCACCATGTAGGAACCAGTACAGTACACCATGTAGGAACCAGTACAGTGCACCATGTAGGAACCAGTACAGAACCAGTACAGTGCACCATGTAGGAACCAGTACAGAACCAGTACAGTGCACCATGTAGGAACCAGTACAGAACCAGTACAGTGCACCATGTAGGAACCAGTACAGAACCAGTACAGTGCACCATGTAGGAACCAGTACAGAACCAGTACAGTGCACCATGTAGGAACCAGTACAGAACCAGTACAGTGCACCATGTAGGAACCAGTACAGAACCAGTACAGTGCACCATGTAGGAACCAGTACAGTACACCATGTAGGAACCAGTACAGAACAAGTACAGTGCACCATGTAGGAACCAGTACAGAACCAGTACCAGTACAGTGCACCATGTAGGAACCAGTACAGAACCAGTACAGTGCACCATGTAGGAACCAGTACAGAACCAGTACAGTGCACCATGTAGGAACCAGTACAGAACCAGTACAGTGCACCATGTAGGAACCAGTACAGTGCACCATGTAGGAACCAGTACAGAACCAGTACAGAACCAGTACAGTACACCATGTAGGAACCAGTACAGAACCAGTACAGTGCACCATGTAGGAACCAGTACAGAACCAGTACAGTGCACCATGTAGGAACCAGTACAGAACCAGTACAGTGCACCATGTAGGAACCAGTACAGAACCAGTACAGTGCACCATGTAGGAACCAGTACAGAACCAGTACAGTACACCATGTAGGAACCAGTACAGGAACCAGTACAGTGCACTATAAAGGAACCAGTACAGTGCACCATATAGGAACCAGTATAGAACCAGTACAGTGCACCATGTAGGAACCAGTACAGAACCAGTACAGTACACCATGTAGGAACCAGTACAGAACCAGTACAGGAACCAGTACAGTGCACCATGTAGGAACCAGTACAGAACCAGTACAGAACCAGTATAGGAACCAGTACAGAACCAGTACAGTGCACCATGTAGGAACCAGTACAGAACCAGTAAGTGATACAGAACGTAGCAACCAGTACAGTACAGTACAACACAGTACAAGTACAGAACCAGTATAGGAACCAGTACAGAACCAGTATAGTGCATCATATAGGAACCAGTATAGAACCAGTATAGTGCACCATATAGGAACCAGTGCAGAACCAGTATAAAACCAGTACAGTGCACTATATAGGAACCAGTATAGAACCAGTATAAAACCAGTACAGTGCACTATATAGGAACCAGTATAGAACCAGTATAAAACCAGTACAGTGCACTATAGGAACCAGTACAGAACCAGTATAAAACCAGTACAGTGCACCACATAGGAACCAGTATAGTGCTAAGTGTCTGTTCTCACCTGTTGTTCTCTTCCTGTGCACGGTTCTTCTGTGATGTCATTTCCTGTTTCCTGAGCAGGAAGCTCTTCCTGGACGTCTTGGAGTCGTTGAGCTGCAGCTTGACCCTCAGAGAGTCCAGCTTCTCAAGAAGGAGCTACACACACCCACGTTAAGAGTGTGTGTGTGTGTGTGTGTGTGTGTGTGTGTGTGTGTGTGTGTGTGTGTGTGTGTGTGTGTGTGTGTGTGTGTGTGTGTACCTTGTGTTGTCCAACAGTCCTCTTGTGCTCCGCCTGCAGCAGCTGCTGCTGCTCCGCCTGTCTCTCCTCCTCCACCCTGTGCCGGCTCAGCAGGTCCCCCTCCTCCGCCGACCACGCCCGGCCGCCGTCCAACATGTCCGCCGCACGCTGCTCCACACCCGCCATGGCCGCCCCCGCGCTCCGCCCCTGGAACCAGACCACTGTACAATGATGTCCACTGTCCTAAGAAGTGACCAGCTGAAGACACAACCAGGGGACTTCAGGACCCCACAGCACAGGGCGCGTGGAATAAAAAGAAGTTCTTAGTTTCGTTTCATGAAGCCATTAGAGAACAGACAGCAGCTCCACATTGACTTTATAATAGAAGTAGAAAAGACAAGACTGGTGGAGTATTGGATGGAGTGCACTACCAGTACCACTGGAGTACTACAGCATACTGTGGAAAGGACAACATTATCCCGCAGGAAGTCGTCAAGAGGCCCGTCTCACCGTGTCCGTCTCACCGACCCTGTCTGTATCGTTGTGTCTCGCACCGTGTCTGTGTCACCGTGTCTGTCTCGCCGTGACGGTCTTACCGTGTCTGTCTCGCCGTGACGGTCTTACCGTGTCTGTCTCGCCGTGACGGTCTTACCGTGTCTGTCTCGCCGTGACGGTCTTACCGTGTCTGTCTCGCCGTGACGGTCTTACCGTGTCTGTCTCGCCGTGACGGTCTTACCGTGTCTGTCTCGCCGTGACGGTCTTACCGTGTCTGGCTAGCTGTGTTTTCACCGTCAACGTGTCCCGGTTCTTCCTGCTGTCTTCCGCTGTGTGAAGTCACCGTCGTTCAGCTCTCCAGACTCTTTATGTATGATTATTATTATTATTATTATTATTATATATATAACCGGATTGGAGGCTGAGGCACCACAACACAGGAAGGAGAGGGTGTTCAACCCGGAACTGATCTCTGATTCCGCCGGTCCCACCCCCTCTGATGCTCTCCTCCTCCTCCTCCTCCTCCTCCTCCTCCTCCTCTCTGCGCTGTCACATGACAGCAGTGGGGATCACATCCTCTTGAGTCTTCTCCACCTTCTGTGTGAGCGTGTCATCGCTATTAAGGACCATGGCGGAGCAGACCGACTACCGGGAGCCGGAGCGCGGCCGCGGAGAGGAGCTCTCACCGGGGGTGAGTCGGTCCGGGAGGCCGTCCGTCACTAGGACGTCCTCATCCAGCAGGATGCTCTCTACTGCTGGGCTCATATCTTCATGATTAGGACGATAGGATCAGATGTCAGGTGCATGAAGCAGTGAGTCTGTGTGAGGGAGGCTCAGGTTGCGCATCAATACGCAGCTTTGGTAGCAGATTTCCGGGTCGGTGGCGTCAGGTGACTCAGGTGGAGCGGGGACAGGTGGAGCAGGACAGGTGACGGGGTTTGTTTACACCATAGTGGCTGGTACTTTATCTGTATTATAAATTAATACATTGGTTCTTGTATTATGGGAAATGCCTTCAGTATATCCGGTCACATCCACATTTAATTCTCAATGTTATTTATTGTGGTATAGCCTACAATGATGTGTTCCTCCACGTCTGATACACAGGAGGGCAGACGTGGAGCTATGACCAGTTGTTTACTGTTGGGCTACTGGTTACACCTGTTGTGTGTGTCTACCTCTACTGTAGCTCTGCCCTCCACTAGTCAGGCCTGGGCTACCTCTACTGTAGCTCTGCGCTCTCCTAGTTAGGCCTGGTCAACCTAGTCTGGCTCTACTGTAGCTCTGCTCTCCACTAGTCAGGCCTGGGCTACCTCTACTGTAGCTCTGCGCTCTCCTAGTTAGGCCTGGTCGACCTAGTCTGGCTCTACTGCAGTGTAGCTCTGCGCTCCACTAGTTAGGCCTGGGCTACCTCTACTGTAGCTCTGCGCTCTCCTAGTTAGGCCTGGTCGACCTAGTCTGGCTCTACTGCAGTGTAGCTCTGCGCTCCACTAGTTAGGCCTGGGCTACCTCTACTGTAGCTCTGCGCTCCACTAGTTAGGCCTGGGCTACCTCTACTGTAGCTCTGCGCTCCACTAGTTAGGCCTGGGCTACCTCTACTGTAGCTCTGCGCTCAACTAGTTAGGCCTGGGCTGGGCCTTTGACCCAGTAGTGGTTACGTTATTTTACTCAACGCCCTAAACAAAGTAAAGATGATATTTTCTGATATTCTTTCTCCAAGTAAAATCACCTCATCTGCACATTTATAATGATCCGCTACTCATAGTAAGACTGAATATTTTTTCTCTTTTTGGCACAAAAGTTTACAATTGAACATGGAACATGTACCAGAACACCCATATGGTCTGGCATTACTTGCAGCCAGGAAAGGTACAAATAAGGTGCGTGGGAACTGAATCGGCTCCTTACTGGCTGAACCCTCCTGGAAACACCCCAACAGGTTGGAGATGGACCAGAATGATGTTCAAAGACTTTGATAGATGGCCGAATAGTAATCACTATTGCAGTACACCTCCTATTAATCATATTTAATTGTTACAAATTGATTATTTTCTATTGTTATTTTTGTTATATATTATTATATATATTTGGTTGTTATTACTTTGCAGACCCCATGTTGTAAATCCCTATCGGGTTAGGGCAGGGTTAGCAAACGGAAAGCAATGGTAGAGCTGCAGCAGCAGTTGCTAATTTGCTAAGCAACCCACACACAAATAAAGTATTATGCTAGTTACTAGTTATATTTAGAGTAATTTGAATGATGAGTTAATGATTAATCAATGATGAAGGTCAGGCTCGAACATCGACTAATCACAGTTCTTTAAAGCGTGTTTGTGTGTTTCTGTGTGTGGGGTCAGGGAGAACCACTCAACTCCAACGGACAGAACTCTCTGTTGGAAGAAGAAGAAGAAGGAGAAGAAGAAGGAGAAGACCTCTTTACAGGTTGTCCCTCTCTGTCCCTCTGGTTCTCTCTCTCTGGCTCTGTCTTTGTCCCTCTGTCTCTCTCTGTCCCTCTGGTTCTCTCTCTCTGGCTCTGTCTTTGTCCCTCTGTCTCTCTCTGTCCCTCTGTCCCTCTCTCTCTGTCTCTTTCCCTCTGTCTCTCTCTTGTAACCTTATGTTTCTCTGTCTCTCTCTCTAGAGGCTACAGAGGAGGTTTCATTGGACAGTCCAGAGCGGGACGTCCTACTGTCAGACGGCCCCTCCCCGGTCACCCCTCCTGCCTCCTTCATCAGCCCGCACCTCCCCCACAACCACCTTTACACGCACTGCTCCTTTGACGAGGTACACATACTGCTAGTGACTGCAGTAACTGCTGATTGTGTTGACATAGTCGCTACTAACTGAAGGATGATGATGATGATGCTGTGTGCAGATGGAGGAAGAGGACACTCCAGACCTGTTGGACCTCAGCATCCTGGTCTCTGATCCTGAGAAAGTTGGTATGTTCAACACATATCAAAAATCCTCTTTCAGATGTTAACCTGCACTGTAAACCATCCAGTGAACTGTTAACCTGCACTGTAAACCAACCACTGAACTGTTAACCTGCACTGTAAACCAACCAACTGAACCTCTTCTGTAAACCATCCTGTAAACTGGGCTCCATGCTAACCTGCACTGTAGACTGGTCTCCATGTTAACCTGCACTGTAAACTGGGCTCCATGTTGACCTGCACTGTAAACTGGGCTCCATGTTAACCTGCACTGTAAACTGGGCTCCATGTTGACCTGCACTGTAAACTGGGCTCCATGTTGACCTGCACTGTAAACTGGGCTCCATGTTGACCTGCACTGTAAACTGGGCTCCATGTTAACCTGCACTGCGTTTCAGGTGAAGGGATGAACGCCTACATGGCCTACAAAGTCACCACTCAGGTATGTTGGATACTTTCATCAAGCGACTTTTATCTTACTTTTTACTTTTAGTTTCAGACACAGGGCATTAAGGAGCAGGTAGGGGTTAGACAGTACAGAGACAGGTCATTAAGGAGCAGGTAGGGGTTAGACAGTACAGAGACAGGTCATTAAGGAGCAGGTAGGGGTTAGACAGTACAGAGACAGGTCATTAAGGAGCAGGTAGGGGTTAGACAGTACAGAGACAGGTCACTAAGGAAAAGGTAGGGGTTAGACAGTACAGAGACAGGTCATTAAGGAGCAGGTAGGGGTTAGACAGTACAGAGACAGGTCATTAAGGAGCAGGTAGGGGTTGGACAGTACAGAGACAGGTCATTAAAGAGCAGGTAGGGGTTGGACAGTACAGAGACAGGTCATTAAGGAGCAGGTAGGGTATAGAGACAGTACAGAGACAGGTCACTAAGGAGCAGGTAGGGGTTAGACTGTACAGAGACAGGTCACCAAGAGCAGGTAGGGGTTAGACAGTACAGAGACAGGTCATCATAAGGAGAGCAGGTAGGGTGTTAGACAGTACAGAGACAGGTCATTTAAGGAGCAGGTAGGGGTAGATAGGTACAGAGACAGGTCATTAAGGAGCAGGTAGGGGTATAGACAGTACAGAGACAGGTCATTAAGGAGCAGGTAGGTGGTTAGACAGTACAGAGACAGGTCATTAAGGAACAGGTAGGGTTAGGACAGTACAGAGACAGGTCATTAAGGAGCAGGTAAGGGGTGAGACAGTACAGAGACAGGTCATTAAGGAGCAGTAGGGGTTAGACAAGTAGCAGAGACAGTGGCACTTAGGAGCAGGTAGGGTTTAGACAGTACAGAGACAGGTCATTAAGGAGCAGGTAGGGGTTAGACAGTACAGAGACACGGTCATTAAGGAAGCAGGTAGGGGTTAGACAGTACAGAGACAGGTCCATTAAGGGAGGCAGGTAGGGGGTTTAGACAGTACAGAGACAGGTCATTTAAGGAGCAGGTAGGGGTTAGACAGCACAGAGAACAGGTCATTAAGGGAGCAGGTAGGGGGTTAGACAGCACAGAGACAGGCTCATTAAGGAGCAGGTAGGGGTTAGACAGCACAGAGACAGCTCACTAAGGAGCAGGTAAGGGGTTAGACAGTACAGAGACAGGTCACCAAAGAGCAAGCAGTAGGGGTTAGACAGTACAGAGGACAGGTTCATTAAGGAGCAGGGTAGGGTTTTAGACAGTACAGAGACAGGTCATAAGGAGCAGGTAGGGTTAGACAGTACAGAGACAGGTCACTAAGGAGCAGGTAGGGGTGAGACAGTACAGAGACAGGTCATTAAGGAGCAGGTAGGGGTTAGACAGTACAGAGACAGGTCATTAAGGAGCAGGTAGGGGTTAGACAGCACAGAGACAGGTCATTAAGGAGCAGGTAGGGGTTAGACAGTACAGAGACAGGTCACTAAGGAGCAGGTAGGGGTTAGACAGTACAGAGACAGGTCACCAAAGAGCAGGTAGGGGTTAGACAGTACAGAGACTGGTCATTAAGGAGCAGGTAGGGGTTAGACAGTACAGAGACAGGTCACTAAGGAGCAGGTAGGGGTTAGACAGTACAGAGACAGGTCACCAAAGAGCAGGTAGGGGTTAGACAGTACAGAGACAGGTCATTAAGGAGCAGGTAGGGGTTCGACAGCACAGAGACAGGTCATTAAGGAGCAGGTAGGGGTTAGACAGTCTAGAGACAGGTCATTAAGGAGCAGGTCTTCCTTTGATTTGTTCTAATACTGCAGTTCAACTTTATGCTGATGATACTGTCCTTTATACATCTAAATCTAACATCTCACAGATACAAAATGCTCTTCAATTGGACTTTGATATCGTTCAAAACTGGCTCTCATCTAACAGACTTCTGCTCAATAAAACAAAGTCGTTTTCCATGGTCTTTGGTACAAAACATAATCTAAAAACAAAATCTAATAATTTAATAATAACATGTAATGATGGTATGAATCTGTGTAGAGTTGAACAATTTAAATATGTAGGTGTATGGCTTGACTCAGAACTTACCTTCAAACCTCACATTGACTATATGCTTCGTAAAATCAACTTTGGTATTGGTGTATTATTTCGATCCGAGAACTGTTTTACATCTAATGTTCGCAAGAAACTTGCCTTACAACTTATTTTACCGTTTTTTGATTATGCTGATGTAGTATATCTAACTGCATCTAAAACCAATCTTCTACCTCTCAATACAGCATTTAGCTGTCTTTGTAGATTTGTTCTTGGTTGTTCTTTTTACACTCATCACTGTATCATGTATAACACACTCAAATGGCCCGCACTCAATATAAGAAGACATATCCACCGGCTACAGTTTATCTTTAAATGTATACACTGTAATTATCCTTCTTATTTCCAACAATTTTTGATTCCATATTCCTCAACATATCAATTACGACACCTATCTCAGTACTTCTTCTCCATTCCTACAGTGTATAAAACAATTGGTAAAAAAGCATTTATGTTCAAAGCGCCATCGGACTGGAACAATCTTCCTTCAAACATACGATCACTGACATCTTCTCATAATTTTAAATATGCCCTGTCTTCCTGTTTTGAGTTAAACTGCATGTGTTTCAGATAATGTTATATGCATTTTTCTTCTCTTTCTTCTCTTCTCTTATTCTTATTAATATTCTTCTTATTATACATATATATATTTTTTTTTTCCTTCAATAGTATTATGTTACTTCTTTCAGTTTTACTATGCTAATGCTATGGCCAATTTGTGGTCATTGAGAGGTTGTGATCATTCTTGTACCCATTTCTGCTATGATTGTGTCGATGCCTGCTGTCTTTGTTGTTCTATGTCTGTAAATTGTTGAACGTTTTTTGTCTTGTAATGTACCATTAGGACCCCCTCGAAAACCAGAGGATTCCTCTCAAGGGGTTAGACAGTACAGAGACAGCTCATCAGGGAGCAGGTCGGGGTTAGACAGTATAGAGACAGGTCATTAAGGAGCAGGTAGGGGTTAGACAGTACAGGGTCATTAAGGAGCAGGTAGGGGTTGGACAGTACAGAGACAGGTCATTAAGGAGCAGGTAGGGGTTAGACAGTACAGAGACAGGTCATTAAGGAGCAGGTAGGGGTTAGACAGTACAGAGACAGGTCATCAGGGAGCAGGTAGGGGTTAGACAGTACAGAGACAGGTCACTAAGGAGCAGGTAGGGGTTAGACAGTACAGAGACCAGGTCATTAAGGAGCAGGTAGGGGGTTAGACAGTACAGAGACAGGTCATTAAGGAGCAGGTAGGGGTTAGACAGTACAGAGACAGGTCATTAAGGAGCAGGTAGGGGTTAGACAGTACAGAGACAGGTCATCAGGGAGCAGGTAGGGGTTTAGACAGTACAGAGACAGGTCATCAGGGAGCAGGTAGGGGTTAGACAGTACAGAGACAGGTCATTAAGGAGCAGGTAGGGGTTCGTTAGACAGTACAGAGACAGGTCACTAAGGAGCAGGTAGGGGTTAGACAGTACAGAGACAGGTCACTAAGGAGCAGGTAGGGGTTAGACAGTACAGAGACAGGTCATTAAGTTATCGACTTTAGTAGAAACAGAAAGGGGAAGTTGTAGTGAAGATAGGTCATAGTCAGGGCTGTAGGTTATAAAAACATCTTTAAATCACCTGATTGACTGTTTAACCCCCAGACGTCCATGCACCTCTTCAAGACCCCTCTTTAATGTTGTGACTGTTTAACCCCCAGACGTCCATGTCCCTCTTCAAGACCCCTCTTTAATGTTGTGACTGTTTAACCCCCAGACGTCCATGTCCCTCTTCAAGACCCCTCTTTAATGTTGTGACTGTTTAACCCCCAGACGTCCATGTCCCTCTTCAAGACCCCTCTTTAATGTTGTGACTGTTTAACCCCCAGACGTCCATGTCCCTCTTCAAGACCCCCCAGGCGACCGTCCGCCGGCGTTTCAGTGACTTTCTGGGTCTCCACGGGAAGCTGGCCTCCAGGTACCTCCATGTGGGCTACCTGGTGCCCCCCGCCCCCGAGAAGAGCATCGTGGGTAAGAACCCCTAACCTAGTTGGAGCTGTTGGTTAGTGATGTGTTGAGGTAGGACTGTCAGTTGTCTAGTTAAGTAGTTAGTTATCTAGTTAGGGATGTGTGTTCAGGTGTTACTATTGGTTAACTAATTAACTAGTTAACTCCTTAGTTCTGTAGTTAGTGATGTGTGTTCAGGTCGACTGCTAGTTATCTAGTTAACTAGTTAGTGATGTGTGTTCAGGTCGACTGCTAGTTATCTAGTTAACTAGTTAGTGATGTGTGTTCAGGTCGACTGCTAGTTATCTAGTTAACTAATTAGTGATGTGTGTTCAGGTCGACTGCTAGTTATCTAGTTAACTAATTAGTGATGTGTGTTTAGGGATGACAAAGGTGAAGGTGGGGAAGGACGACTCTTCGTCCAACGAGTTCGTTGAAAAAAGAAGAGCAGCTCTGGAAAGGTAAAACACACACACACACACAGACACTGTTAACACTTTGTGTGTGTGTGTGTAAATCTAAAGTTCAACCATGTTCAGCCCTGAAGGCTGAAAGGTTAAACCACAAACATTAGCCCTCCCATCATCATCGAGAGAGAGAGGAGAGGAGAGGGAGAGAGAGAGAGAGAGAGAGAGAGAGAGAGAGAGAGAGAGAGAGAGAGAGAGAGAGAGAGAGAGAGAGAGGGAGAGGGAAGAGAGAGAGAGAGAGAGAGAGAGAGAGAGAGAGAGAGGAGAGAGGAGAAGGAGAGAGAGAGAGAGGAGAGAGAGAGGGGGAGAGGAGGGTTAGAGAGAGAGAGAGAGAGAGAGGGGGGGGGGGGTAGGGAGAGAGAGAGGAGAGAGAGAGAGAGAGGGGGGGTTAGGGAGAGAGAGAGGAGAAGGAGAGAGAGAGAGAGGGGGGGGTTAGAGAGAGAGAGAGGAGAGGCGTGCGAGAGATTATGCGTGCACTCTTGTCGCTGTTTCTGTCAGGTTTTGATTGACAGGAAGGTCAGCCAGTCTCCTGAGCCCATCAGCTGATCGAGCTCAACGCTCAGAACTCTACACTGATGCTGTCACACACACACACACACACACACACACAACACACACACACACACACACACACACACACACACACACACACACACACACACACACACACACACACACACACACACACACACACACACACACACACACACACACACACACACCCTGACTCCAGGTGTTCCTCAGGTATCTCATGCGGACAGCCAAGCACCCTGTCCTGCTGAAGGACCCCGACCTGCTGACGTTCCTGGAGTGCTCTGAGGTGATCAGTTCTACCTTCTATGTTCTTCTACCTATACTCCACACGATGTCCTATCTCTTTTTATATGTACTAGTGTAAAGTCTGTATCCTATATATATAAATATATAAATATATATATATATATATCTGTCTATATATTCTATATCCATCTTATAGTCATCATATTGGATATACTCATAGTATAATTTATTCTTCATACACCTATATATTCTATAGTATTCATCTATTTATTCTCCATATTGTATATACGTCTATATATTCTATAGTATACGTCGATATATTCTCCATATTGTATATACGTCTATATATTCTATAGTATACGTCGATATATTCTCCATATTGTATATACGTCTATATATTCTATAGTATACGTCGATATATTCTCCATATTGTATATACGTCTATATATTCTATAGTATACGTCGATATATTCTCCATATTGTATATACGTCTATATATTCTACAGTATACGTCGATATATTCAATGTATTCTCTGTTACCCCTCCTCCCTGAGTGGGGGTGGTGCATGTGTTGGTTTCTGTTTGTGTGTGTGTCCATATCGGGTGTGTGTATTAACTGGTGTGTGTGTGACTCTGTCTCTATCTGTATTAACTGCTGTGCGCATGTTTTTGTGTGTGTAAATTAACTGCCGTGTTTGTGTGAGTCTGTGTTATTAACTAGAGTGTGTGTGTGTAGTAACAGTTGTATGTGTGTGTTGGGGGGGTAATGAATGAGGCTGGACCCTGGCAGCCAATCAGACGACCTGTCAGGCACAGCGTCACAGACGGAATGAAGTAAACTTTTAAAATGAAGAGAAATGAGACACACACACACACACACACACACACACACACACACACACACACCATACACACACACACACACACACACACACACCTCAGAGTCACACACCACACATACACACACACACACACACACACACACGCACACACACACGCACCTCAGGTAACACACACACACACACACACACACACACACACACACACACACACACACACACACACACACACACACACACACACACACACACACACACACACACACACACACACGCGCAAACACTCAGGCCCCGGCCTGGGCCCTCGGGGACTGAGGGCCAAAATAATTAAAAGGCTTTGAGACTGCAGAGGAAGACGTGCGCACGCACGCACACTCTCAGGGTGTGTTTGTATAGTAAGGGTTGAACAGTCGTGTATTGAACCGTATTGGTAACAACATTTTTCATTAGCGTACTGAGCCGTAGTGTATTTCTGTGTGTTTTATATCTATTCATGTGTGTGTGTGTATTAATGTGCGTGTTCATCAATTTCTGTGTGAATGTGTGTATTTATGTATCTATGTATTAATGTGTGTGTGTTAATGTCTGTGTAATAATGTCTTTGTGTGTTAATGTCTGTGTATTAATGTGTGTGTATTAATGTCTTTGTGTGTTAATGTGTGTGTGTTAATGTCTGTGTATTAATGTGTGTGTATTAATGTCTTTGTGTATTAATGTGTGTGTGTTAATGTCTGTGTATTAATGTCTGTGTATTAATGTCTTTGTGTGTTAATGTCTGTGTATTAATGTCTGTGTATTAATGTCTTTGTGTGTTAATGTCTGTGTGTTAATGTCTGTGTATTAATGTCTTTGTGTGGTAATGTCTGTGTGTTAATGTCTGTGTATTAATGTCTTTGTGTGGTAATGTCTGTATTAATGTCTGTGTATTAATGTCTTTGTGTGTTAATTTGTGTGTATTAATGTGTGTGTATTAATGTCTGTGTGTTAATGTCTGTGTATTAATGTCTTTGTGTGTTAATGTCTGTGTATTAATGTGTGTGTATTAATGTCTTTGTGTGTTAATGTCTGTGTATTAATGTCTGTGTATTAATGTCTTTGTGTGGTAATGTCTGTGTATTAATGTCTTTGTGTGGTAATGTCTGTGTATTAATGTCTTTGTGTGTTAATGTCTGTGTATTAATGTCTGTGTATTAATGTCTTTGTGTGTTAATGTCTGTGTATTAATGTGTGTGTCAGAGGCGGCTGGTGGTTTTTAAAGTGAGGGAGTCGTATGGTGGCATAAGTATGTAGGGATGAAGTTGTTTGAGCGTGTTTTGGTGAACTACAAAATAGCAGGGAGGAATAATTATGTGAATTGATATAAATCCACCAGTGGCAGCAGTACTTTGAAAGCTGGTGGGCAGCATGTCCTGGACTACAAGGAAAGAAAGGATGCAAAGACAAGTCAAGTCAGGCCTAATCTTGATTTGTAAAACAAAATAATAAAATCTGGGCCCATCGTTGGGCCTATTTTTGCCCTCAATGACTGAAGCTATTGGTTGTAATTTGGCTATGTTTATTTTGAGCTACAATTGTTTTAACAAAAGTGAAGACACAAAACCAAGAGTGATGCCATTTAAAATGCATCATGCTCTGAATCATTCACTAACATCCTTTCCACAATATCAAACAGAACAGTCAGAGTAACAAACAATTAGAAGAACAACAAGAACATTATTTCACAACTATTGAGGTGGGCTGTAAGCCTAACATTGTTTGTTGTTAATGGACGTTCCAGTCGGTCATGGTGCCAGTTAAGGGTGCCAGTTAAGGGTGCCAGACTGGGGGGACTTCATTTATAGATCAAGTCATCCCTCCTCGCGGGCCCCACAGCCCGGCCGAGCTACGGGGCCCCTGTGTGTGTGTGTGTCTGTGTATTAATGTGTGTGTAGCTGCCCCGGCCCCTGTGTGTGTGTGTGTGTGTGTGTGTGTGTGTGTGTGTGTGTGTGTGTGTGTGTGTGTGTGTGTGTGTGTGTGTGTGTGTGTGTGTGTGTGTGTGTGTGTGTGTGTTGTGTGTGTGTGTGTGTGTGTGTGTGTGTGTGTGTGTGTGTGTGTGTGTATATTAATGTATGTGTGTGTGTGTGTATATTAATGTCTATGTGTGTGTGTGTATTAATGTCCCTCTGCGTGTGTGTGTATTAATGTCTGTGTGTGTGTTTGTGTGTATTAATGTCTCTCTGTGTGTGTGTGTATTAATGTCTGTGTGTGTGTTTGTGTGTATTAATGTCTATGTGTGTGTGTGTGTGTATTAATGTCTATGTGTGTGTGTGTGTATTAATGTCTATTTGTGTGTGTATTAATGTCTATATGTGTCTGTATTAATGTCTCTCTGTGTGTGTATCAATGTCAATGTTACTGTGTGTATTAATGTGTGTGTAGCTGCCCCTGGCCCTGGGTGTGTCTTATGTATTCATGTGTGTGTGTGTGTGTGTGTGTGTGTGTGTGTGTGTGTGTGTGTGTGTGTGTGTGTGTGTGTGTGTGTGTGTGTGTGTGTGTGTGTGTGTGTGTGTGTGTGTGTGTGTGTGTGTATTAATGTCTATGTATTAATGTCTCTGTTTGTGTGTATATTAATGTCTGTGTGTGTGTGTGTGTGTGTGTGTGTGTGTGTATTAATGTCTGTTTGTGTGTGTATTAATGTCTATGTGTGTGTGTGTATTGTGTTGGCCAAGCCGCTGAGCAGTGCCCCACAGGGCCACGTGGGGGCCACAAAGGCAGGCAAAGGCAGCCAAGGGGGGTGGTGGTGGATGGGAGGTACTTCCCTAAAAGCTGTGTCATGGAGACCCCGCCCCACTCAGGTGTCTCAGCTTACCATTCACAGGTGTGCTGTTTCTATTCTAATTGGTGATCCCACTGTTGTACCTCAGAGATCAGGCGCCCACATATGGTGGAGGATGCGGGCAGTCTGAGTCCTCGCTGTCAGTGGGTGAACAGATCGGAATAGAAGAAAGAAATAATAATAATAATTTTGAACATGGAAGAAACCAAGAGAGCGATCTTGAAAACTCAAGCCACGCAGCAGTTGGCTGTAGCTGAGTTGTGCAGGGTAAGCGGAAGACAAGAGCGACGACCACAAGATGTGCTGACCAAGCAGACGCCGGAAGATGACATAGAGACGTATATTGCCTTGTTTGAAAGGACTGCAGCAAGGGAGAACTGGCCAAGAGCAGAATGGGCGAACAACCTAATGCCCTTCTTGACTGGGGAAGCTCAGAAAGCCTGTCGGGACCTTTCCATTGCGGATGCCGTGAACTACGATACGGTCAAGGTTGCCATCCTTGCTCAGTATGGACTGAGCCTTCCTGCTCGGGCCCAGCGTGTGCATGACTGGAGCTATGACCCTGCGGTTCCAGTCCGGGCCCAGGTGACGACACTGGTCCATTATACAAAGAGCTGGCTGGAAGAAGCTGCAGGGCCACCAATAGTGGACCGAGTTGTGATTGACAGGTGCCTCCGGGGACTGCCAAACGACGCCAAGAGGTATGTCGCCCAGCAGGGGGCTCAAAGTGTAGACACATTATTAGCCTTACTGGAGAACCACATGGTGATGGGTAGCATAATGCGGTTAGAAAGTGTCACACATACAAACTTTAAAGCCAACAGAGGGTAGACCAGTGGCAAAGCTGTGAGCACGCCAACAGCCCGGACACCGACTGGCCGGACCAGACAGACGGAGAGGCGAGTATCAATGCCTCTTCCTCACCCACGTTGCTATTCCTGTGGCCAGGAGGGACACCTAGCCAGAGAGTGTCCGGACCGGGATGAACCGATGCCTACGGCCGCATCTACGGGTGGTAAGGGCTTCTTCAGCCAGTCCCTAACACCCTGTTGGGCCCACCAGGGGGCCCCAGCCCCAAAGTGTCCTGTGAAGAAAGGTGGGAGAGACACAGAAGCACTCGTAGACTCCGGAAGCATGGTCTCTCTCGTCTCTTGTCTCCTGCATCCATGGAGACACCCGGAAGTATCCCACCTCGGAGGTCCAGGTTATCACTCCCCAAGGACCGTTCACTCTGCGGGTCGGGGTTGTAGAGCAACTGCCGGTGCTGCTGCTTTTCGGCCGAGACAGCCCGCTCTTGTCCCACTACTGGCCGGAGAAATTGAGGAACCCGAAAAGGCGAATCCGAAGACGCCCGACTGAGACGAAAGCCTCCAACACCCACCAGGCTTGCGCTGCCGTGTCACCGGATGCAGCCCTGCGGAAACCAGCGATGACGAGGTGGATAGGCCTCTCCATAGGCAAAGTACAGCAATGTATCCTGGACGTGCAGCTGAGGAGCAGGAGGCCCTGGAAGAGATACAGTCAGATGAAGTATTCTCGGAGTTTCCCCAAGTCGAGGCGGATGAAACTCTTAGGCCTGGACGATTCGGCTCAGCCCAGCTGCAGGATCCCAACCTGACCCAAGTCTGGAGAGATATCCGAGTGATCGAGGGCCAAAACCAGGATGGGGTGAGTCAAGTGTCTTCCCCATTTCATGGTTAAAAATAAGCTGCTGTACCGAGTAACACAAAAAGACAGTGAAATCTGTGAACAGTTGCTCGTTCCCAGAGAATATGTCTCAAAAGTGTTGTACCTATCACACTCCCACTTACTAGGGGGGCATTTAGGAAGAGAAAAGACCTATGACCGTGTTCTAAGCCACTTCTACTGGCTGGGGGTCAAGAGAGCCGTGGAGGAATACTGTCGACACTGTGGCGAGTGTCAAATCAACTCCCCTAAGGTAGCGTACCGAAATCCATTAATACCCATTCCCATCATTGAAACCCCCTTTAGTAGGATTGGCATGGACATTGTCGGACCCCTCCCGAAGTTTAGCAGCGGCCACCGCTATATCTTAGTCATACTTGATTACGCCACACGGTATCCAGAGGCAATTCCCCTACGCTCTGCACCAGGAAGGGCGGTCGCCCCGGAAATGTTCCTGCTCTTCAGTAGAGTGGGATTGCCTGAGGAAATCCTGACAGACCAGGGCTCCTGCTTTATGTCTTGCTCCTGACTGCTTGCCAGGAGCAAAGATGGCTTCTCTGAGACCCCAGGGAGGACAACAGTCATCGCCCATGACATTAAAACCGAGCCGGGAAAGACCGTAAGACTTCGACCATATCGAATCCTGGAGGCCAGACGAGAAGCCGTCAGAGAGGAAGTGAGGAAAATGCTTGATCTTGCGGCCGTGGAAGAGTCCCACAGTGCCTGGTCCAGTCCTATAGTCCTATAGCCCTTGTTAGAAGCCTGATGGTAGCATTAGGTTCTGCAATGACTATAGAAAACTGAACGAGATCTCTATTCGACACTTATCCTATGCCTCGTGTGGATGAGCTGGTCGAAAGGTTAGGATCTGCCCGGTTCATCTCTACACTAGACTTAACCAAGGGGTATTGGCAGGTACCACTAACGCCACAAGCAAAGCCGAAGACGGCGTTCTCGACACCGAGTCCGCCCATTTGGACTTCATGGGAGCCCCGGCAACTTTCCAGAGGCTCATGGACAGGGTGCTACGACCACATCGGGACTATGCAGCAGCTTACCTCAATGACATCATTATCCATAGCACGTCATGGGATATCCAGCTCCGGCACCTAGAAGCTGTCATCCAGGCCTTGCAGGAAGCAGGGCTGACGGCCAACCCTGCAAAGTGTTCCCTGGCCCTGGATTAGGCGAACTACCTTGGGTACACTGTGGGACGAGGAAATGTGAAACCCCACGAGAAGAAAGTCGATTCCATAGCAACCTGGCCCCAACCCCAGACGAAACGTCAGGTGAGGACCTAGGGTAAATGGGATATTAGGCCAGTCTCCTGGTAAGAGGCCTGTGGCCAACCCTCTTGATCAATCCAAACCGCATTCATGAAGTTACGTTCAAGTAGACCGTGCGAGTTGTGTCGTGCTGCAACCCGAGGGAAGGCCTGCAGCTGAAGAGGAACCCCAAAGACTCCAAGAGAAAACCCAAGCCGAACTAGGGCGAAGAGGTCAGTGGCAGGGACCACAGACCCCACTAACCTTGGCCATCTCTCTCTCTCTCTCTCTCTGGCCCCACCCCAGGAAGAGCCAGAAAGGGCACCCTGACGACAGCCGCTGACCCGGTGAAGACTTGAGTGGCCTTTTGCCCCCTCCCTTTTCCCCCTGCACCTTTTTATAAATAAATGACATAAGTTGATTTCACTGCCAACCCCGCTTCTGCCTGTTTCTATTCTAATTGGTGATCCCACTGATGGACCTCAGAAACCAGGCGCCCACAGTATTAATGTCTGTGTGTATTATTGTCTCTCTGTGTGTGTGTATTAATGTCTCTCTGTGTGTGTATTAATGTCTGTGTGTGTGTGTGTGTGTATTAATGTCTCTGTGTGTGTGTGTATTATTGTCTCTCTGTGTGTGTATGTATTATTGTCTCTGTGTGTGTATTAATGTCTCTCTGTGTGTGCATTAATGTCTCTGTGTGTGTATTAATGTCTCTCTGTGTGTGTATTAATGTCTCTCTTTGTGTGTATTAATGTCTGTGTGTGTGTGTATTAATGTCTGTGTGTGTGTGTGTATTAATGTCTGTGTGTGTGTGTGTATTAATGTCTATGTGTGTATGTATGTGTCTGTAGCTGCCCCGGGCCCTGTGTGTGTGTATTAATGTCTGTATGTGTGTGTGCGTATTAATGTCTGTGGTGTGTGCGTATTAAAGTCTGTGTGTGTGTGTGTGTGTGTGTGTGTGCGTATTATTGTCTATGTGTGTGTGCGTATTAAAGTCTGTGTGTGTGTGTGTGTGTGTGTGTATTAATGTCTATGTGTGTGTGCGTATTAAAGTCTGTGTGTGTGTGTGTATTAATGTCTATGTGTGTGTGCGTATTAAAGTCTGTGTGTGTGTGTGTGTGTATTAATGTCTATGTGTTGTGTGTAGCTGCCCCGGGCCCTGTCCACCCAGGCCCTCAGCGGCGCCGGGATCCTCCGCATGGTCAACAAGGCCGCAGACGCCGTCAACAAGATGACCATCAAGATGACTGAGTCAGACACTGTGAGACACACACACAGACACACACATGCACACTGTTGTTCACCAGCTCAGTGTAGTTTCACTTGTTCCCCAGGGGAGTACTATTACAGTAGTATTACATTATTTTATGGTTTTACTGTATTTGAAGTCTATGATCTAGAAATATGACGTTGACTCTCCATGTATAAATGTCTATATTATTCTATTTTATATAAATGTTGTATATTGAGTGTCTCCATACAGATTCACTCAAACTATCTAGTAACAGCAGTCCGATGTGGACTTGATTCTATAATAAGACAGCAAGCAGGAGCAAGCATTGATACGCAGAATTTGCTGTGTGTGTGTATGTCTGTGTGTCCATGTGTGTTAGTGGTTTGAGGAGAAGCAGCAAAAGTTTGAGAACCTGGACATCCAGCTAAGAAAACTCCACTGCAGCCTGGAGTCCCTGGTCTGTCACCGCAAAGGTCTGTTACTCTACACATACTGTCTGTTACTCTACACATACAGTCTGTTACTCTACACATACCGTCTGTTACTCTACACATACCGTCTGTTACTCTACACATACTGTCTGTTACTCTACACATACCGTCTGTTACTCTACACATACCGTCTGTTACTCTACACATACTGTCTGTTACTCTACACATACTGTCTGTTACTCTACACATACCGTCTGTTACTCTACACATACCGTCTGTTACTCTACACATACTGTCTGTTACTCTACACATACCGTCTGTTACTCTACACATACTGTCTGTTACTCTACACATACCGTCTGTTACTCTACACATACCGTCTGTTACTCTACACATACTGTCTGTTACTCTACACATACCGTCTGTTACTCTACACATACAGTTTGGTACTCTAGAGCGGATAAGATGTATTAAAATATAGTAGAATAAGTATTTTACTCTAGAGAAGATAAGATATATTACTTTAGAGCTGAATGGTGTCTGTTGCTCTAGAGCCTCACAGTGTCTGTTGCTCTAGAGCCTCACAGTGTCTGTTGCTCTAGAGCCTCACAGTGTCTGTTGCTCTAGAGCCTCACAGTGTCTGTTGCTCTAGAGCCTCACGGTGTCTGTTGCTCTAGAGCCTCACGGTGTCTGTTGCTCTAGAGCCTCACAGTGTCTGTTGCTCTAGAGCCTCACAGTGTCTGTTGCTCTAGAGCCTCACAGTGTCTGTTGCTCTAGAGCCTCACAGTGTCTGTTGCTCTAGAGCCTCACAGTGTCTGTTGCTCTAGAGCCTCAGTGTCTGTTGCTCTAGAGCCTCACAGTGTCTGTTGCTCTAGAGCCTCACAGTGTCTGTTGCTCTCTTTCCGTCTGTCAGAGCTGTCCGTGAACACCGCCCTGTTTGCCAAGTCGGCGGCGATGCTGGGGAACAGCGAGGACCACACGGCGCTGTCGCGGGCACTGTCCCAGCTGGCCGAGGTGGAGGAGAGGGTGGAGCAGCTCCACCAGGACCAGGCTGGCGCAACTGTCTGTGCTCTGAGCCTCACAGACTACTGCTTAGAGCTCCGTCAGTAGGCAGTCGGTAAGAGAGGACAGGTGTCAGAGCTCAGTGTCTGTTGGCTCTAGAGCCTCACAGCTGTTCTCTTAAGCTCACAGTAGTGCTCCTAGCCCAGTGTCTTGCTCTGGCACAGTGTCTGTAGCTCTAGGCCTCAGTGTATGGTTCTGAGTCATTGCTTTGGCTCTAGAGCCTCACAAGTGTCTGTTGCTCTAGAGCCTCACAGCTGTCCTGCCTTGCTCACTGTCCGTTGCTCTCTCCGTCTGTCAGAGCTGTCCGTGAACACCGCCCTGTTTGCCAAGTCGGCGGCGATGCTGGGGAACAGCGAGGACCACACGGCGCTGTCGCGGGCACTGTCCCAGCTGGCCGAGGTGGAGGAGAGGGTGGAGCAGCTCCACCAGGACCAGGCTGGCGCAGACTTCTACCTGGTGGCCGAGCTGCTGGCCGACTACATCCGACTTATCGGCTCCGTCAAGGTAGAGAGAGAGGGGGAGGGAGGGAGGGAGGGAAGGAGGGAGGGAGAGAGGGAGAGAGGGAGAGAGGGAGAGAGAGAATGTCAAGAAAAAAGAAAAGAACTTAGAAAGTGATCCAATCAGAAACACAGAGACCCAAGCAATACAGACGTTGGCCTTCTTTACTGTGACATGATCAAACAATACAAACGTACACTCAAGATCAAGAAGGCTCAATACACACTCAAACAACTGACAATAATTGAGGAGTCCACAAACACAAACTAATTCTGGGAAAATTGGAAAAACCTAAACAAAACCAAACCCATCGAACCAGTTATACAAGATGGAGACATTTGGATCAACTACTTCAAAAACCTATACAGCAACATCCCTATCAAATCAGATTCGGAGCAAACTAAAATTACAGAAAACTTAAACAAATTAGAATTGGCCTTTAAAGACTCCCAGAACCCTTTAGATCTATTAATCACTGAAGAACAAGTGGAAGAAAAATTAAACAACCTTAAGCCAAAAAAATCAAGCGGAATTGACGGGCATCCTATAACGAGATGTTGAAACACAGCAGTAAAAAAATCAGATTGGCTATTCTAAAATTATTCCACTTGTTCCTGAGTGTAGGTTACTTCCCAGACGTCTGGAATCGTGGTCTCATAACACCTATTTTTAAAAAATGGGAATAAATCGGACCCTGATAATTACAGAGGCATTTGTGTGAACAGTAACCTGGGGAAGGTTTTCTGTAGCATTATTAATTCTAGACTCATAGACTTCCTTATGAAACACAATGTCCTGAGCAAAAGTCAAATTGGATTCATACCAAATCACCGCACATCAGATCATATTTACACCCTACACACCCTGGTAGACAAATATATCAACCAAAACAAAACCAAAATATTTGCTTGTTTCATTGATTTCAAAAAAGCATTTGACTCAATTTGGCACATTGGATTTCTTGACAAACTTCTTCAAAGCGGTGTAGGGGGTAAAGCACGACATAATAAAATCAATGTACATAAACAACATGTGCGGCAATCAAGATTGGACACAAGCAAACAGATTTTATTCCTCAGGAGCGGGGAGTGAGACAGGGCTGCTGTCTGTCACCTGCACTGTTCAACATTTACATAAATGAGCTGGCCACCATTCTTGAACAGTCCTCAGTGCCTGGTCTCACTCTCCACAACACCAGATCAAATTCCTGCTTTACGCAGATGATTTAATACTGTTAAGTCCCACAAAAGAAGGACTTCCACAGACTCTAGACCTACTAGGACCGCGTTACTGTCAGACCTGGGCCCTGGCTGTTAACATTAAGGAAACAAAATCCATGGTATTCCAGAAAAGACCCAGATGTCTGGGAAACACATTGCACTTCACAATAGGAACACATAAAATATAGAAACTGTTTGGAAATATAATTATTTAGGCCTGAAAATAAGTCCCACTGGAAGTTTCAATCCAGCAGTCAATGAACTGAGAGAGAAAGCACGCAGGGCTTTTTATGCAATCAAAAGACAAATTCACATTCAGATTCCAATTCTGATTTGGCTCAAACTACTTCAAGCAATGATTGAACCCATCCTGCTCTATGGTAGCGAAGTGTGGGGCCCACAAACAAACCGACTTTTTGACCAATGGGAAAAACATTCAATTGGAATTGCAAACACTGAATTTTGTAAAAGCATTCTGCAGGTACACAGGACAACCAGTAACAACGCCTGCAGAGCTGCATTAGGCCAGTATCCACTTCTATTAAAAATCCAAAAACGATCAATTAAATATTGGCTCTAAAACAAAGTGACCCCCACTCCTTCCAGCACAAAGCCCTGCAACGCCAAGAGATGGACAGGAGTCCCCTCACTCAACTGGTCCTGGACCAGTCGGAGAACATATCAATTAGACTCAACCAAATTATAAAACATCAGAAACAAACCTACCTCACCCATTGGAACACTAAAACACACACACAGAGCAAAATGCAGTGTTATCTGGCCCTAAATAGACAGTACACTGGGGCCCCCTACCTGACCACAGTCACTGATGTTAGACACAGAGGGCCCTATTTTAACGGTCTGAAACGCAAGTGGGAAAGCGCAAAGCGCAAGTAGCTTTGTGGGCGGTTCTACGGCGCTATCGCTATTTTACAGGCGGATAAATGACACTTCCGCCGCGGCGCAAGTGTCAAAAGGGTTGGTCTGAAGCAGCCTAATTACCCATAGGTGTGGTTTGGGCGTAACGTGCAATGAACCAATCAGAGCGTTTTTTCGCATCCCCTTTAAGAACGATCGGCGCATGTTCCATGGCGGATTGCTATTATGATGGCGGGTTTGCCAGGCGCACGCAATGAAAGGTTCACACACAGAAGATAACCGATGTGCCTTTGTCAGAGCAGTCAAAGAACGCGACTTGGCTTTTATATGGGGATGGGAGAAACCCACCCAAAATTGCTTCCGTGAAAGCGGCTTGGGAGGAAATCGCCGTAATTGTTTCAGCAGCTGGACAAAATATTCTTTTATATTATTATTATTATTTTATATTATTTTTATCTTTATGGACACCACAATGATTTTCCTTGTGTGGTAATATTTTATTGTCCTTGTAATTATGTATGGTTTGCAAAAATGGGAACTGCTGTCCGTGTAGATGAGAGAAGCAAAGTGTATGCGCGAGGTGCACAAGCAATCCGTATGCATCGCTATGCGCATGTATGCATGCGCGCCCTTAAATAGCATCTGAACAAACCCGCCACTGACTTTAAACCAGGTATTTCCTGGTCAGTTAGCGCAATGGTTTTTCAGAAACGTCAAAAAAATACCGTTTGCGCCAGAACACGCCTCCTCCTTCCGCCGAACCACCCCTTGGGGCGCAAGATCATTCCCTAATTTACCGGCGAGTGGCGCTGGTGGCAAAAGAACGCTCTGTGCCAGTTGTAAACTAGCAACGACACATGCGCCAGTGACTAAGTCACTTGCGCCGGATGCAAGATAGGGCCCAGAGTGTTGTTACCAAAGTACAGACTGAGCGCTTACAGCCTGGCCATAGAAACAGGCGGCCATAAGAGATCATGGCTGCCCCAAGAGGAGCGTCTGTGCCAGCAGTGTGAAGAAGCTGCTGTAGAGACCGAGCAGCACTTCCTCCTCCACTGCCCCAAATTCAAAAATGTCCGCGAAATATACTTTAGCAAATTCGGCCAAAAACACCCACATTTTATAAACTCCCATGTAGACCAACTACAAATATTAATGGGAGAGAGAAAAGAGAGCTCTGTCCTCGCAGGACAGTTTATTTCAGCTCGCCACAAAATGAGAGGATGACATTCTACACCAGGCCTCACTGTTTGATTGATCTACTGATTATTAGTAACCTATAATGCGTTTTATGTAGCTTTTCATTTCATTAATTGAATGACATTCTGTTTTTTTTCTATTAATTCTATATGTACATCTGTATGTTATGTTATATTGCTACAGGTTGATATATGTACATGTTGTTCTATTTGTAATACTGTAATGCTTTGGCAACACTGTTTGGCTTACCAATAGTCATGCCAATAAAGCTTTTTTGAATTGGAGAGGGCGAGGGCGAGGCCTCACGGTGTCTATGTGTGTAGGGGGTGTTTGACCAGCGGGTCCGGCTCTGGCAGAGGCTTCAGGACAGTCTCCTGCTGCTGCAGAAGAAGCGCGATGCCGAAGCTAAGCTACATGCTAACAAACCAGAGAAGCTACAGCAGGCCCGTGATGACATCAGAGAGGTAAAGGCACACACACTTACCTACTACAGCAGTACACACACTGGTACACGAGAGAGAGAGAGAGAGAGAGAGAGAGAGAGAGAGAGAGAGAGAGAGGAAGAGTGCAGAGAGAGAGAGAGAGAGAGAGACGAGAGAGAGAGAGAGAGAGAGGAAGAGAGAGAGAGAGAGAAGGAGAGAGAGAGAGAAGAGAGAGAGAGAGAGAGAGACAGAGAGAGACGAGAGAGAGAGAGAGAGAGGAGACAAGAGAGAGAGAGAGAGAGGAGAGAGAGAGAGAGCTGATGAAGGTCAGGTGCACAGACAAAGAGACAGACAAACCTCCTGTTATGCTCCAGTAGTTTGAGGTGTTTTCCAGAAATATCTCATTATAGAAATATATATATTTATTTCACTACATACCTGACACCTCTTCCCTGAGAAGAGACGACATTTATTAGTCTGTTGAAGCTGTCAAAACACAGCTCTGTCATCCAACACACGCCACGTCGCACACACACACACACACACACACACACACACACACACACACACACACACACACACACACACACACACACACCTCCAACACTGCGTTGTGTGTGTCGCTGTGTGGAGCATGGTGTGTAGCAGAGTGTGTAACAGAGTGTGTGTAGCTGGGCTAATAGCTGTCAGAAGCCTCACAGGCAGGCAGGCAGTAGAGTTACAACACAACATTTATTCTGAGGAAAGCAGAGTTTTGTTCACTTGTCAGAGATGTTGTTTTTGCCTCTGAACCACGACAACAGCCAGAGCCTTTCTGTGATCCAGGTTGTAGTTCTTCTGTGATTCAGGTTGTAGTTCTTCTGTGATCCAGGTTGTAGTTCTTCTGTGATCCAGGTTGTAGTTCTTCTGTGATCCAGGTTGTAGTTCTTCTGTGATCCAGGTTGGTGTAGTTCTTCTGTGATCCAGGTTGTAGTTCTTCTGTGATCCAGGTTGTAGTTCTTCTGTGATCCAGGTTGTAGTTTTTCAGGTTTCATGTCATGACATTCTCACATTTCTAAGCTCAATCAGTTTTACGGTTCATATTTGGAACACGACCCGCAAAGAAATGCGGACACTTGGTAACACAACACTAGAGGTAACACAACACTAGAGGTAACACAACACTAGAGGTAACACAACACTCGCAGTAACTCATGGTAAAACAACTGAGCTGAACGCTGATGAGCTGGTAACGGAATCCTCTAGTGACTAAAGACTAATGAGGCTGTGGAGGGCTGAGGCTGTGGAGGGCTGAGGCTGTGGAGGTCTGAGGCTGTGGAGGTCTGAGGTCTGAGGCTGTGGGAGGCCTGAGGCCGTGTGGAGGCCTGAGGCTTGTGGAGCTTGAGCTGAGGCTGTGGAGGGCTGAGGCTGTGGAGGAGGTCTGAGGCTCTGAGGCTGTGGGAGGCGCCTGAGGCTCGTGTGGAAGGCCTGAGGCTGTGGAGGGCTGAGGCTGTGGAGGTCGTCTGAGGTCTGGAGGCTGTGGAGAGGCTGAGGCTGTGGAGGTCTGAGGGCAGGTCTGAAGCGTCTGCCTGAGGCTGTGGAGGCCTGAGGCTGTGGAGGCCTGAGGCTGTGGAGGCCTGAGGCTGTGGAGGTCTGAGGCTGTGGAGGGCTGAGGCTGTGGAGGTCTGAGGTCTGAGGCTGTGGAGGGCTGAGGCTGTGGAGGGCTGAGGCTGTGGAGGGCTGAGGCTGTGGAGGTCTGAGGCTGTGGAGGTCTGAGGCTGTGGAGGGCTGAGGCTGTGGAGGTCTGAGGTCTGAGGCTGTGGAGGGCCTGAGGCTGTGGAGGTCTGAGGCTGTGGAGGTCTGAGGCTGTGGAGGTCTGAGGCTGTGGAGGGCTGAGGCTGTGGAGGGCTGCTCTGAGGCTTGTGGAGGGCCTGAGGCTGTGGAGGTCTGAGGCTCTGTGGCAGGACGGCTGAGCGTCCGAGGCTGTGGAGGGCTGAGGTCTGAGGCTGTGGAGGGCTGAGGCTGTGGGGGTCTGAGGCTGTGGGGGCCTGAGGCTGTGGGGGCCTGGGGCTGTGGAGGTCTGAGGCTGTGGGGGCCTGAGGCTGTGGGGGCCTGGGGCTGTGGGGGTCTGAGGCTGTGGAGGTCTGAGGCTGTGGGGGCCTGAGGCTGTGGGGGCTGTGGGGTGCTCTGAGGCTGTGGGGGCTCTGAGGGGCCTGGGGGCTGTGGGGGTCTGTGGGGGTCTGAGGCTGTGGGGGTCTGAGGCTGTGGGGGTCTGAGGCTGTGAGGGTCTGAGGGGGTCTGAGGTGTCTGAGGCGTGGGGGTCTGAGGCTGTGGGGGTCTGAGGGGGTCTGAGGCTGTGGGGGTCTGAGGCTGTGGGGGTCTGAGGGGGTCTGAGGCTGTGGGGGCCTGAGGCTGTGGGGGCCTGAGGCTGTGGGGGCCGTAGTCCCCAGCCGGCGTTGGGTCACCGCGCCCCCTGGGCTGTCAGGGTCATTCATGGAGCACGATGAGTTCTTTGCCTTTCTGACAAGCTCTGCTGGACTGGACGCCTCCTTTATCATTTAGACTTTTAGCTTTTTATTGCCTTAAAATATTGTTGCTTCCCCCCCCCTCCCATGCCTTCAACCAGGAAACTGAAGAGGTAGGACCTACCTGTCTGTCTGTCTACCTGTCCGTCTGTCTACTGGTCTGTCTATCAACCCGTCTGTCTGTGTCATTTTTTAAGCCCCAAAGTTATTCTTTTTATTAATTAGCTGCTTTATTCTTTTTAAATATTGACTTATTTCGTAAAAGGGAGTGAAGTCTCCCTTCAGAGCTGAGGTCAAGCTAAGGGAGTCCCCTTAAAGCTAGGGTATGCGATTTTGGGGAAAACAGCCGTTGAGATCCCGTTGTGTTCTCTCTGGTCCCTCCCTCCCACGCGCTACCTGCTGTAGCTCCTCCCTCCGCACGTCAGTGATGCGCGTTCATGTGAATTCAGTTACATTGATAGGAAGACGAAACACCATGTCCGATTCCAAGGTAATTAAACATTAGTGCTGATAACTGCATAAGAACATATATAGCATCAACATCTTACTCACAGACATAGGTAGATGGTAGAAAGGTAGCTGTATCAGCCAAGCAAGTTAGCAAACTAAGTGCAACTGTAATTTGTTAGCATAAGCTGCTAGGCTCGTGAATCGCTCACGCAAGGGACGCGCACGAAACATCGGTGCCAAGTTGACGGACAGTCCCACAGCCAATAAGAACGGAGAATCGGAGCCTCGCTCTGATTGGTCAAAGTGTACATGAGCGGTGGCAATTTTTGGGGGGGGCACACAGAGGCAGGGGAGAGCAAAGTGATGTGCAGATATTCTCAGAGCACTTCGCCTACATATAGCTGACTGGCTATTATGACATTTTTGCTAAATAGTTCAGTAAAAAAATCGCCTACCCTAGCTTTAAGTCCTGAGTAGAAGCTAAGGGAGTCTAGTCTCCTTTAAGTCCTGAGGAGAAGCTGAGGGGTCCACCGAGTGTGTATGAACGTTTCACTCTGGGTACACACACACGGGTACACACACACGGGTACACACACACGGGTACATACACACACGGGTACACACACACACACGGGTACACACACACGGGTACACACACACGGGTACACACACACGGGCAAGAGTGTGACTTTGGTTTGAGAAGTGGGGGGGGACAGTAATCTGGGGGCCTGAGAAAGAAAAAATTGCGATTTGAATACCATTTCCTGCATTTCTACATACATTTATGGACTACGGTAACCAATACAAAATCCGGGAAATAATTAAGTAGAATACATTTCCTGTGTTCATGTTCCAAATATAAACACATAAGAGAGAGGTATTTCCAATATTTTGAATACGCTTTCCAGGATTCATGGGTCTAATAACAAAAAACTTCCTTATTTGTTAGGGGAAGAAAAGCGTAAATGTGAGAGAGAGAGAGAGAGAGAGAGAGAGAGAGAGAGAGAGAGAGAGAGAGAGAGAGAGAGAGAGAGAGAGAGAGAGAGAGAGAGAGAGGAGAGAGAGAGAGAGAGAGAGAGAGAGGAGAGAGAGAGAGAGAGAGAGAGAGAGAGAGAGAGAGAGAGAGAGAGAGAGAGAGAGAGAGAGAGAGAGAGAGAGAGAGAGAGAGAGATTGGGGGAGAGACAGAGGCACACACAGAGCATGCTCTTTTCCAACCAATAATCAACCATCTCACATGTCCTTTCTTTCTTTTCATCCCCTCCAAAGAAATAGTGTGCATGCTAGGTGGAACACGTCCCAGACTCCGAGTCCACAGGAGCCAAAATGTAGCCTACTATAAAACCATGTAGGCAGGCTGTCCGTGTCCGTGGCAATTTTTTAATATATTTTTTATATATCAGGGCCTTACAATCAGCAGCTCAATTCACATTCTCAGCCAGAATCTGACAGCTGGCCAAACAGTAAATAACCTTTTGTTTTTGGGGGGGGGGGGGTGGATTTCTGCAGTTCAAAAAGTGGGGGGGGGGACACAAACAGCATTTTAAAAAGAGGAGGAGACATGTCCCCCCCGTCCCCAGTGGAAACTTCTCCCATGCACTACGCCCATGCTCACTATCCTCAGGCCGGGTCGGGCCGGGCCTTTGATTGAGCGTTTGTGTTTTTTATTTGTTTTTAATCATTGCTTTATGGGCCTGATCTGAGGAGAAATCTATGCCATAAACAGAAATATTATAGGCCTTTATTACACCGGTCTTCTCAATGGCGTGGAACGCTCCGTTCACTTGCATTGGTAGTACTCCGATAACTTGTCAACCCCAGCGTCTTCGGTTGCTAAGGGATGTCAACGTCTTCGGCGGACTATTTTTCTGCTGAGCAACACAATGCTGATAACAAATAAATTGTAAAAAGACACACCATGTGAAGTTATTTTTTCGTGTTGGCAAGTAGCCGTGTAATAAGCAGGATAATGTATAGAACGTCGTCGGTCATTATCGAAAATAACCCCTTCATGGCCAAGCAAAACACAAGGCGTTCTATACATTATCCCTTACATTTTTTTTAGCAGAGTAGGCCTAAGTAACAAATGTGTACAAAGATACACATGTATTAAAAAAATGTCGGGTTGAAATCGGGCTCGGGCTCATAATTAGAGTTAATGTGTCGGGCCGGGCTCGGACAGAACGCGCACGGGCTCGGGTCGGGTCGGGCTTGATTTTCTGGGCCTGATCTAAGCTCTAATACACACGGGTACATACACACGGGTACATATACACAGGTACCTACGCTGTGTGGAGGTCCGTGTGGCCAGCTGTTCTGCTTCTGGGACCCACATTCTAGCGCCACGTGCACGCGACATTTCATATCCAAGACAGCTCATACTGAAGCTCTGAGCTTCTTCCTTCATTCTGACTGCTTTGTCTCTTCTGTGTTTTTTTTCAGCTGGAAGGGAAGGTGCAGCAAGGAGAGAGAGACTTTGAACAAATCTCTAAAACCATTCGTAAGGAGCTGGTCAGGTTTGAGGTCAGTGAAGGTGTTGGTGTGTTATTCTGGTGGTTTGGTCTAAGGTGTATTGTAGTAGGCCAATATAACCATTACTAGTACCAACACAACATTACGTGAAACACAAAACCAATGGATCGGTTCAGACTAATGGATCAGTCCAGTGAACACTAATGGATCAGTCCAAACTGGTGGATCAGTCCAGACCGTAACCTGTGGTCTTGTGGTCTTGGTAACCTGCTCTCTTGTTGTCTTGGTAACCTGCTCTCTTGTTGTCTTGGTAACCTGCTGTCTTGTTGTCTGTGTAACCTGCTGTCTTGTTGTGTTGGTAACCTGCTCTCTTGTTGTCTTAGTAACCTGCAGTCTTGTTGTCTTGGTAACCTGCTCTCTTGTTGTCTTGGTAACCTGCTGTCTTGTTGTCTTGGTAACCTGCTGTCTTGTTGTCTTGGTAACCTGCTCTCTTGTTGTCTTGGTAACCTGCTGTCTTGTTGTCTTGGTAACCTGCTGTCTTGTTGTCTTGGTAACCTGCTGTCTTGTTGTCTTGGTAACCTGCGGTCTTGTTGTCTTGGTAACCTGCTCTCTTGTTGTCTTGGTAACCTGCTGTCTTGTTGTCTTGGTAACCTGCTTCCTTGTTGTCTTGGTAACCTGCTGTCCTGTTGTCTTGGTAACCTTCTCCCTTGTTGTCTTGGTAACCTGCTCTCTTGTTGTCTTGGTAACCTGCTCTCTTGTTGTCTTGGTAACCTGCGGTCTTGTTGTCTTGGTAACCTGTTCTCTTGTTGTCTTGGTAACCTGCTGTCTTGTTGTCTTGGTAACCTGCTCTCTTGTTGTCTTGGTAACCTGCTCTCTTGTTGTCTTGGTAACCTGCAGTCTTGTTGTCTTGGTAACCTGCTCTCTTGTTGTCTTGGTAACCTGCAGTCTTGTTGTCTTGGTAACCTGTGGTCTTGTTGTCTTGGTAACCTGTTCTCTTGTTGTCTTGGTAACCTGCTCTCTTGTTGTCTTGGTAACCTGCTGTCTTGTTGTCTTGGTAACCTGCTGTTTTGTTGTCTTGGTAACCTGCTCTCTTGTTGTCTTTGTGTTTGTCCTCCAGAAAGAGCGCGTGACTGACTTCAAGGAGGTCATCATTAAGTATCTGGAGTCTCTGGTGCAGACCCAGCAGCAGGTAGCGTACACCACAGCAACATTAACCCTCACCTAATAATACAAACAATATGAATAAAAACAACCAGCCCTCTGTTAAGTTCATCGGCTCTCGTGGAACATCTCTTCTCTTTCCTTCCAGCTCATTAAATACTGGGAGGCCTTCCTACCTGAAGCCAAAGCTATCTCATAGAATCCTCCTGCAGTCAAGACCACATTACCCACAATGCAACTGTGCCCCCAGAATCCCCTGCACTCTCCCGTTTACATTGGCCAGGACCAGAGTGGCTTATGTGGCTTCCTGCCATCACCCGAAACCTGTAAATTGTAAAATTGAATTTCATTGATTGTTAACTTGTATCTTGAGTTCCAAGTTGTGATCCTGTGAGGTCATCAAAGGTGACAGGATTCCCCTCACCCCTACTGGTGGTTAAGCCTCTTTCAGATGTTCATGTGGGACTGTGCTCTCAGTTTACCGAGGGTTCGTTGGCGCATACGTTTTGAAGAAAATATTGGGAATTAGCATTCCTCAGTTAGCTAGTGAGTTAGCTAGCAGTATCCATAATTTGGAGAGAGAAAGATTTAAAATATGTATTGATTTGTGTCGTAAACTTGTATTATGGAAGGCAAAGGTGGAACGCTGAAACCTTTGTTGAACACCAAGATCCTTCCAGAGGCCTTCGTCTCATCATCACAACATCTGTCTGGTTAGCTTAGTTTGCGAACCCCAATCTTTCAGTATGTTATTCTCTCCATTCCACACAAAGCAAGAGCTAATGTTGCTATATGATCCTTTGGTAAGACAACATTTAACTTTATACTACGGAGCGCCCCTCATCGTTAGGGTTAGCATTGACCCCTTTATACGGCGGCGGGAACCTCATCGTTTCAAAGCGATAACGCTTTAATCTCAATCTTCCCTCACAATTACCAACACTAAGAATTAAACAGACCTTACCCTGCAATCTTTTGGGAGTCTCTTTAATCTTGCTACTTTGCCACCAGGGAATGAACTAATAGCACGGCCCGGGGGTTCATATGGGATCCAATCAGATTCTGGCTATTTGCTTGATAAATCCTGAAATGGGTAGGCCTTGTTCGAACTTTGACATAAGACTTGATCAGGTAATCAAATCCTTGCTATAATCTGGATCAGATCTTCAAAAAACGTTTAAAGTCAGATTTGGATTAATATGATCAAGAAATCAGGATATCCCTGATCAAGTAGAAGAGAGGATTCAGAGTGGATTACCCTGATCCAGGAGTAGGCTTCAGAGGTGATCAAAAAATATTGGATTTCCATATCTGAGCAGATCTGATTGACAATAATAATGAACTCCCAGGCTCAGGAAATATCAAAAATTAGCTTTCATGGAAAGCTCAAAATGTCCAAAATCTATTGCTGCTATACTATGCTGCCAACTTTGGAAATGTCTCCTTGGCAGGACTAACACAAGTCTCAGAAGGCACGACCAGAGAATAGTCTCCGAGACCAGCACCTGCGTCTCATAGACCAGCACCAGAGACTCTGCTACTCAGAGTCTCTGGTGCTGGTCTAAGACTAGTCTCCGGTTCTTGTCTCAGATACCAGTAGAAGAGACTAGTTGCTGTTTATTTGTTCTAGCAGTAGTTAGACTACTGGTACTAGTATTAAGTCTCTGAGGCTACTGGTACTAGTCACACTACTCTGGTCTTAAAAGCTACTCTGACACATTTATTGAACACTTAATAACGTGCAATGGCTGATTTTTGTTGATTTTCCCTTTTTATGATGAAATGCACAATTGTTTGATGTGACCTTCCTGCTTCGTGGCAGAACTTATATTTGAGTAACTACATTTATTTAAAAATAAAGGAATGTACTGCACTATTGGTGGTTGCACAGTGTGTTTTTGTTTCAACACCCAGTATAACCAACCTTGGATTATAATCTGCTTCTGGTTTCTCCACCGTTTAGTAGAGATACTGCCGCTGGTCCCTGAGGTCCATGGTCACTTGGTGACCTGGAGATGGTATTGTTCCACAAGAGTTTACTAAATGTTGGCATATTTCTCCCTTTAAGACTAAAGCTGCCCTGAAGCTCAGCCTCTGCCCTCCGTCCAATGCATTAACAGGTAAAAGGTTCTGGAATGCGTTGTTGGGGGGATTTGAGGTTGGACACGCATATCGGAAATATGACAGGTTACCACGTCTAAAAACATAAAACAAAAAGATTTAGGGTTCACATCTTTGGGGAAAATAAATAAAATGGTGGCTTCTGCTTTTGGTGTTTTCCTTCAATATATGCATCCTATAATGCAGCTCTGAACTCCCTGGAGGGAACACAGTGTGATAAATAGTATAGATGCCCCTTTAAATAGTATAGATGGTATGATAATGCCCCTTTAAATAGTATAGATGGTATGATAATGCTCCTTTAAATGGTATAGGTAGTATGATAATGATCCTTTTACACACTGTACCAGTCCACTACTGGGATAACTCTTCAGGCACCTCAGGTGAATTTCCCTCTCATGACCTTTAGCTTTGGTCTACCTTCACACTGGGAGCAGCGTGGCTGGGACTGCTGGAACCGCTGGGACCGCTGGGACCGCTGGGACCGCTGGGACTGCTGGAACCGTTGACCATACGGCAGTTATCCAGGAATAACCCCAGCGGCAACATTCTAATCTGAACAATGAAGCCTACCCGGAAGTTCGAAAAACTGCAATACATCGAAAATCCGCTAGGGACTGGTCCCAAAAGCGAGCAAATGTCCATAGACTCCCATGTTAAAATGTCCGTTTTCACGACGTGAATACATGTTTTTAAAGCCTGGTCCCATGGACTTTTATTGTACTTTTCGGTAGTGTCCCAGTACCTGACAACTGTGAGGGGGGTGAATTTTTTTCTAACTCATTAGTCTAGCTCACATTTAGATATAAAAACCCATGAATAATTAAGGGCGTGGTCAACTTGATTGACGGCTGACCAATATCGAGGTTGACGTTGCCAGCTGAATGGAATTCCTAAGCATTTGACGTCTCGAACGTGATCCTGATCATACACACCACACAACCACCGTATCCTTTCTGAACATTTTTATTGAAATATTTGATATACAATGGGCTGCTCTGCTATTAACTGTAACCGACACTGTAAGAGGAGGACATCATTCCAGTTTTTCCGGTAAGTGACATTCAATGTCACAGGGTCATACGGTCAAGTTAACGTTTCATAGGATAACTACATTACGGATAATAAAATTAATATAGAGATGGGTAACGTTAATCACTAAAGAATAAAGCCAAAGATCAATGCATCTGCAGTGAGTTGGAGTACCTGTCTAACCCACTGTTTACCGTAAATGGGGTAACGTAACGTTAACGTTAACAGTTAGCTTATTTTACCTAGAAGTTGCAAACACAACTCCGTTCATTCATTGTAGTACTAACTTATTAACTTTTCACACGAGTTTACCCGGATAGTACCTTGCAGGATACATAATTATAAGGTGTGTGAACATGCCTTTAAGAGACATACATGAACTTCACGTTACAACTTACCAGCAAATTCAGATGGGTTAGGCTCTTCAGCAGCTTAATTAGCAGTGAATGTAGAATAGTCGATCTTGTAACGTTAGATTCTAGATAGCTGAGGCTGCTTGACTGAAGAGAGGCGGGTCCATCGGCCGGCTCAGTCTCACACAAAGCCCGCCCTTTTACCCATATATGGATTGGCCAGAATGTGGGCGGGGTTAGGATTTCCCAAGATTCCCAAGATGGCGCCGCCCATACCCCCCATAAACGGCTTCATAACCGTTCTTCAGAAATCTATGGGTGACGTCACAGACGCTTTGTCCATATTTTTTTACAGTCTATGGGAATAACACCTTGTCTTGCTCAGGCAAATTGCCGGTTCAGATATCCCAGAATATGAATCCAGTTCCTTTCACACATGATCCCACATTGGAAGTCCTCCGGTAGTTTGCGGAGTAAGACTGCGTGTGTGAAGCGGGCTCCGCCAATAGGAAGGCTCTATTATTTATAAAGTCTGATGAACAGTAAATTGTTCCCATTGAAGAACGGTCTGATTTTGATAAGAACTGAATTGTTGTGATGAAGGAACACAAAATATAATCAAACAGTTTTCTATATTAACATCGCACTAACTGTTGACATAAAATGTTAAGACATAATTTAATCAGGCAGATCATTGGCCCTTTAATGAGCAAAAGACACTCCTCCGAATGGACGAGTGGAATTTAGCAAACGTCTGCTCGCTGAAGACGTTCCGAGCTCTAAGACTGTCAACGCTTAGGGTCACATGACCCGCATGTGGCCAGCGCGTAGGTAGAGACCTCCTCTACTCCTCTGCTCCTCGGAGAGACCTCCTCTACTCCTCTGCTCCTCGGAGAGACCTCCTCTACTCCTCTGCTCCTCTGAGACCTCCTCTACTCCTCCTCTGCTCCTCTGAGACCTCCTCTACTCCTCCTCTGCTCCTCTGAGACCTCCTCTACTCCTCCTCTGCTCCTCTGAGACCTCCTCTACTCCTCCTCTACTCCTCTGAGACCTCCTCTACTCCTCCTCTACTCCTCTGAGACCTCCTCTACTCCTCCTCTGCTCCTCTGAGACCTCCTCTACTCCTCCTCTGCTCCTCTGAGACCTCCTCTACTCCTCCTCTACTCCTCTGAGACCTCCTCTACTCCTCCTCTACTCCTCTGAGACCTCCTCTGCTCCTCTGAGACCTCCTCTACTCCTTCTCTACTCCTCTGAGACCTCCTCTACTCCTCTGAGACCTCCTCTACTCCTCCTCTACTCCTCTGAGACCTCCTCTGCTCCTCTGAGACCTCCTCTACTCCTTCTCTACTCCTCTGAGACCTCCTCTACTCCTTCTCTACTCCCCTGAGACCTCCTCTACTCCTCGGAGAGACCTCCTCCTCTGAGACTTCCTCTGCTCTTCTGAGACCTCCTCTACTCCTCCTCTTCTCCTCTGAGACCTTCTCTACTCCTCGGAGAGACCTCCTCCTCTGAGACCTCCTCTACTCCTCCTCTACTCTTCTGAGACCCCCTCTACTCCTCCTCTACTCCTCTGAGACCTCCTCTACTCCTCTGAGACCTCTTCTACTCTTCGGAGAGACCTCCTCCTCTGAGACCTCCTCTGCTCCTCTGAGACCTCCTCTACTCCTCGGAGAGACCACCTCCTCTGAGACCTCCTCTACTCCTCTGAGACCTCCTCCTCCTCTGAGACCTCCTCCTCTGAGACTTCCTCCTCCTCTGAGACCTCCTCCTTTGAGACCTCCTCCTCCTCTGAGACCTCCTCCTCCTCTGAGACCTCCTCCCGAGAGACCTCCTCCTCCTCTGAGACCTCCTCCTCTGAGACCTCCTCCTCTGAGACCTCCTCTCTGAGACCTCCTCTCTGAGACCTCCTCCTCTGAGACCTCCTCTGTGAGACCTCCTCCTCTGAGACCTCCTCCTCCGAGACCTCCTCCTCCTCTGAGACCTCCTCCTCTGAAACCCTCCTGTGAGACCTCCTCCTCCTCTGAGACCTCCTCTCTGAGACCTCCTCCTCTGAGACCTCCTCCTCCTCTGAGACCTCCTCCTCCTCTGAGACCTCCTCCTCTGAGACCTCCTCCCGTGAGACCTCCTCCTCCTCTGAGACCTCCTCTCTGAGACCTCCTCCTCTGAGACCTCCTCCTCCTTTGAGACCTCCTCCCGTGAGACTTCCTCTGAGACCTCCTCCCGTGAGGCCTCCTCCTCTGAGACCTCCTCTCTGAGACCTCCTCCTCTGAGACCTCCTCCTCTGAGACCTCCTCCCGTGAGACTTCCTCTGAGACCTCCTCTCTGAGACCTCCTCCTCTGAGACCTCCTCCTCCTCCTCTGAGACCTCCTCTCTGAGACCTCCTCCTCTGAGACCTCCTCCTCCTCTGAGACCTCCTCTCTGAGACCTCCTCTTCCTCGGTATTACCATTGTTTATCAGTGTAAATGCGCCGACCATGTTAGGGTACAGGTGGGCATAAGACGGCCATATTTGGCAATTTAAAAACGATAAATGGCTCCTTCAGCTCCTCTTGCTCCTCCTCCTCTATGCTGCTTCTCTTCCTCTTCCTCCTCTAGGCTCCTCCTACTTCTCTAGTCTCCTCCTCTTCTAAGCATGCATTCATATCAGACCTCAATCACGTGCACACGCGCATAGACATGTGTGTGTGTCTATGAGTGTGTGCATGGATACCCAGATACACAAAGTTGTTGTATTGATTACCTGTCATACTCGATCGGCCGGAGGATTCTGTGACAGGAGGAAATTCATATCAGACACGCCCCGCAGCCCTGAGTCTGGAGATGAGGAGGGAGGATCTGATGATGTTTGGGGAAGGCTGTGACAAAAAGGTTATGAGCTAAATGTAGCATAGTGTCTTTGAGTCGTTAGTAATCATGTATCAAAGCTTTAAGTATCATAGTGTCTTTGAGTCGTTAGTAATCATGTATCAAAGCTTAAAGTAGCATAGTGTCTTTGAGTCGTTAGTAATCATGTATCAAAGCTTAAAGTAGCATAGTGTCTTTGAGTCGTTAGTAATCATGTATCAAAGCTTAAAGTAGCATAGTGTCTTTGAGTCGTTAGTAATCGTATCAAAGCTTAAAGTATCATAGTGTCTTTGAGTCGTTAGTAATCATGTATCAAAGCTTTAAGTAGCATAGTGTCTTTAACATTTAGGTCACTGCTTGCATTCGCTCTCTGCTGAGAATTACAAGCAGAGACAAATCACAATTTAAGATCAAATGCGTCTTTTCAAACCTGTTTAAACTGGTTAAATACCGGACCAAGTGGTCGGTGAAGCGCCTGCGCTATATTTTGGTATTCTCTGGTTTTTAAGGCGTCCCCATTGGCTGATAAGAGTGTTGTTGTTTATGTATCATATCTCCAGATGACTGCAAGTGTTTCTGCTGCCCTTGGTTGATCAACTCCTGGCCCGGCCACGATAAGACTCTTAATACACAAGAACACAGAGACCCGGTGATTATTCTGCCCTGTCAGACCACCAGGACCTCTGATTCAAATCTGGGGAAACCGACCGGACAAATATCTACAGGCTACGCGACGTACCGGGAATTAGACCCGTTTATCACACACACACACACACACACACACACACACACACACACACACACACACACACACACACACACACACACACACACACACACACACACACACACACACACACACACACACACACACACACACACACACAAACACACAGTGACACATTTACAGCAGTTGTCCCAGATCTATTTTGTTAACGCTACAAAGGCGTGTGCGTGTGATTCCAGATCGTCCTGGGATGTGGTTCTCATGGAATAAGGACTTGTTCTCCCAACTGAACGGATCATCCAGGCGGTCTAATGAACCCGACCAGAGCTGCGGGTGCAGCTGCTGGCCTTCCTGTGATTTATGAATCAGAACAAGGCGAGTGTCCTCGTCGTTGGGAAAGGAATCATCTGAAGGTTTAGCCAATAAGAGGCCACTGCAGCAACCATTGAGAAAAGTGTGTCAATACGGAACTTTAGCCGGATCGGAAACCAAACAACCCCAACCCAAACCCCAACTAAACCCCAACCCCAACCCAAACCCTGAACCCCAACTAAACCCCAACTCAAAACCCAACCTAAGATACAACCACCAAACACCAAAACGCTAGGCTAAGATATAACCACCAAACACCACATCGCTTATAACCACCAAACACGACATCGCTAGGCTAAGATACAACCACCAAACACCACATCGCTTATAACCACCAAACACAACATCGCTAGGCTAAGATATAACCACCAAACACCACATCGCTAGGCTTATAACCACCAAACACCACATCGCTAGGCTAAGATACAACCACCAAACACCACATCGCTAGGCTAAGATATAACCACCAAACACCACATTGCTAGGCTAAGATATAACCTCTAAACACCACATCGCTAGGCTAAGATATAACCACCAAACACCACATTGCTAGGCTAAGATATAACCTCTAAACACCACAGCGCTAGGCTAAGATACAACGTCTAAACACCACAACGCTATAAGACACAACGCTAAACACGACAGCACTAGGCTAAGGTACAACTGCTAAACGCCACGTGCTAGGCTAAGAAACAACCGCTTAATGCTAAAGCGCTAGGCAAAGATACAACAGCTTCGAGCTACAATGCTAGGCTACGATAGATATTTACCCTAACCACTTCATCTAATCCTTACCACTTTATCTAACCCAAACCCCTTTATCTAACCTTAACACCTACAGCTAACCCTAACCCCTAGAGCTAACTACTTCACCTAACCACTTAATCTAACCCTAATCCCTACAGCTAACCCTAACCCCTACTCCTAACCACTTCATCTAACCCCTAACACTAACCACTTCACCTAACCCTAACCACTTCATCTAACCCCTAACACTAACCACTTCACCTAACCCTAACCACTTCATCTAACCCCTAACACTAACCACTTCACCTAACCCTAACCACTTCATCTAACCCCTAACACTAACCACTTCACCTAACCCTAACCACTTCATCTAACCCCTAACACTAACCACTTCACCTAACCCTAACCACTTCATCTAACCCCTAACACTAACCACTTCACCTAACCCTAACCACTTCATCTAAGCCTGTCCAGTACATCTTCCTCACCACAGATTCCCTCGCCCAGCCTTTTTTATGTAGATTTTTTTATTTCTTAAAACAACATTGATTGTTTCCCACAACGACTTTCTGTCGTCGCGGTAACGATTATGCAGATGGGGCCCAACCTTTGTGTTTGACGGCCGTCCCACGGGGTCCTCCCACCATGATGTCGCCACGCCGACAGGACACCACATATCTGCCCCTCCCCCTGCCCGACACTGCCCCCTCTCCCCTCTCTCCCGCTCTCCCTCTCCCTCTCCCTCTCTACCCTCCTTCCCCCTCTCCCTCCCCCTCACCCCATTCTCTCTCTTCCTCTCCCCCCCTCCCCCCTCTCCCCATCCTCCTTCTCCCTCCCCTCCTCCCCTCTTTCTCCTCCGCCCCCCCTCTCTCCCCTTCTTCCCCCCTCCCCTCTCCTCGCCACCCTCTCCCCTCTCTCCTCCTCTCCTCCTCTCCCCTCTTCCCTCCTCCCCTCTCTCCCCTCCTCCCCTCTCTCCCTCACCAATCCTCTTCTCTCTCCCGCCTCTCCTCTCACTCCTCCTCTCTCTTCTCACTCCCTCTTCTCTCCTCTCCTCCTCTCTCTCTCCTCCCCTCCTCCTCTCTCGTCCTCCCCTCTCTCTCCTCCCCTCTCCTCCTCTCCTCCCCTCTCCTCCTCCCCTCTCTCCTCTCCTCTCCTCTCCTCCTCCCCCTCTCCTCTCCCTCCTCTCCTCCTCTCCCCTCCTCTCCTCTCTCCTCCCCTCTCTCCTCCCCTCTCCTCTCCTCTCCCCTCTCCTCCCTCTCCTCTCTCTCTCCTCTCCCCTCTCCTCCCCTCTCTCCTCTCTCCTCCCCTCTCTCTCTCCCCCTCTCTCCCCTCTCCTCCCCTCTCTCCCCACTCTCTCCTCCCTCCCCTCCCTGCCCTGACTGACTGGTTTACTGTCAAACTGCTTTATTTACTGACTATCTGACTGGTTTATGACTAACTACTGAATATATGACTAGTTAACTGACTATCTGACTGGTTTACAACTAACTACTGAATATATGACGAGTTAACTGACTATCTGACTGGTTTACAACTAACTACTGAATATATGACGAGTTAACTGACTATCTAACTGGTTTAATGATGGACTGATTGACTGACTGGTTAACTGTCTGAAAATCATATAGAAAGAAGACCCCTAGACTAGACTAGATCACAAGACTAGACAACTAGACTAAACCATTTGACTAGACCACTAGACTAAACCGGACCACTAGTCTAGACAGGACTAGACTCTTATAGAGTAGCTGGCCTCCTAGCACCTCCACTAACTCCTACTGGCACCAGAAGAACAGTGAAGATGTATATCTCTATAGATCAATCGCTATATCTCTATAGATCTTTAGCTGTATATATCTATAGATCTATGTATGCGTAGCGCTGAGTTTGGCTAACGGTGATGTATATCTATAAGGATCTATAGCTATATATCTATAAATCTGTGGATGTGTGTAGCTCTGCGCTCAGCTAAACAGTGATGTACAGTATATCTATAAGGATCTATAGCTCTATTTCTATAGATCTGTGGATGTGTGTAGCTCTGCGCTCAGCTAAACGGTGAGGTATATCTGTATAGATCTATAGCTCTGTATGTACAGATCTATGGATGTGTAGCACTGAGTTGTGACCTTTTCATCCAAATGTTCTACAGATCAGCTTCTCAATGTTGTCCTTTGGGTCCTCTTAATGTCAGGGGAGAGACCAGCACAGCACCACGCTACACAACCCGCCACGCTGAACTACACAACGCTACACAACACTACACTCTACAACACTACACAACACTACACAACACTACAGCACCACGCTACACAACCCGCCACGCTGAACTACACAACACTACACAACACTACACTCTACAACACTACACAACACTAGACTACCCGCCACGCTAAACCACACAACACTACACAACACTACACAACACTACACTCTACAACACTACACAACACTACACTCTACAACACTACACAACACTACACAACACTGCACTACAGCACCACGACTACACAACCACCTAACACAACACTACTACAACACTACACAACACTACACTCTACAACACTACACAACACTACACTCTACAACACTACACAACACTACACAACACTGCACTACAGCACCACGCTACACAACCCGCCACGCTGAACTACCTAACACTACACAACACTACACAACACTACACAACACTACACTCTACAACACTACACAACACTACACTCTACAACACTACACAACACTACACAACACTACACTACAGCACCACGCTACACAACCCGCTACACAACACTACACTACACAACACTACACTACACTACACAACACTAGACTACACAACACTAGACTACCCGCCACGCCAAGCTAAACTACACAACACTACACTCCACAACACTACACAACACTACACTCTACAACACTACACAACACTACACAACACTGCACTACAGCACCACGCTACACAACCCGCCACGCTGAACTACCCAACACTACACAACGCTACACAACACTACACAACACTACACTCTACAACACTACACAACACTACACTCTACAACACTACACAACACTACACAACACTTCACTACAGCACCACGCTACACAACCCGCCACGCTGAACTACCCAACACTACACAACACTACACAACACTACACTCTACAACACTACACAACACTACACTCTACAACACTACACAACACTACACAACACTACATTACAGCACCACGCTACACAACCCGCTACACAACACTACACTAAACAACACTACACTACACTACACAACACTAGACTACACAACACTAGACTACCCGCCACGCTGAACTACCCAACACCACACAACACTACACAACACTACACAACACTACACTCTACAACACTACACACCACTACACTCTACAACACTACACAACACTACACAACACTACACTACAGCACCACGCTACACAACCCGCTACACAACACTACACTACACTACACAACACTACACTACACTACACAACACTAGACTACACAACACTAGACTACACAACAACTAGACTACCCGCCACGCCCAAGCTAAACTACACAACACTACACTCCCCACAACACTAACACCAACACTACAACACTACACTACCACTACACCACACACTGGCACAACCCGCCACGCGAACTGCACAACGCCTACAACAACACTACACTCTACAAACACTAACACTCTACAACACTACACAACACTACACAACCCGCCACGCTGAACTACACAACGCTACACAACACTACACTCTACTACACAACACTAGACTACACTCTACAACACTACACAACACTACACAACCCGCCACGCTGAACTACACAATGCTACACAACACTACACTTTACTACACAACACTAGACTACCCGCCACGCTAAACCACACAACACTACACAACACTACATAACACTACACTACAGCACCACGCTGCACAACCCGCCACGCTGAACTACTCAACACTACACTACAGCACCACGCTGCACAACCCGCCACGCTGAACTACACAACGCTACACAACACTACACTCTACTACAGTACACTACACTACACACTACACTAACACTAACACTACACTAACACTACACTACACACACTACACTACACTACACTACACTACACTAACACTACACTACACTAACACTACACTACACTACACTACACTAACACTACACTACACAACACTAACACTACACTACACTACACTACACTACACTAACACTACACTACACTAACACTACACTACACTACACTACACTACACTACACTACACACTACTACACTAGCACTAACACTACACAACACTACACTAACACCGCCACGCCTGAAACTAACAGCAACGCTACACAACACTACACTCTACTACACAACACTACACGAACTAACACTCTACAACAAACATCTACACAACAACACTAGACTACCCCCCACGCTACAGATAAGACACACAACCACTACACAACACTAACACAACACTTACACTATACACAACACATCTACACTACACACTACACTACCACTACACACACTACACTTACTCAGTAACACACTACACTACACTACAGCTATACACTACACTACACCACTACACTAACAACTTACACTTACACTACTACATTACACTACACTACACAAACACTACACTACACTACCACTACACTACAACACTACACCTACACCTACACTACACTAAACACTAACACTAACACTAAACACTACACTACAACTAACCACTACACTACACTAACACAACACTTACACTAACACTACACTACACTACACAACACTACACCTAAACACTACACTACACTACACAACACTACACTACACTACACAACACTACACTACACTACACAACACTAGACTACACAACACTAGACTACCCGCCACGCCAAGCTAAACTACACAACACTACACTCCACAACACTACACAACACTACACAACACTACACTACAGCACCACACTGCACAACCCGCCACGCTGAACTGCACAACGCTACACAACACTACACTCTACAACACTACACTCTACAACACTACACAACACTACACAACCCGCCACGCTGAACTACACAACGCTACACAACACTACACTCTACTACACAACACTACACTACACACACTAACACTACACTACACTACACTAACACACTACACTACACTACACAACACTACACTAGACTAACACTACACTACACTAACACTACACTACACTACACAACACTACACTACACTAACACTACACTACACTACACTACACTACACTAACACTACACTAACACTACACTACACAACACTACACAACACTACACAACACCGCCACGCTGAACTACACAACGCTACTACACATACCCACTACACTACACCAACACACTACACTACAAACACTACACTACCACTACACTAACACTATACCTACCTACACTAACAACTACACTAGACTACACTACACTACACACTAACACAATACACTACACACTAACACTACAACACACACTAACACTACACTTAAGACTACACACTACACTACACTACACACAACACTAACACTAGACTACAACACTACACAAACCACTAACACTAACACTGTACAGCACTAACAACTAACACTTACACTAAACACTACACTAACGACTACACTACACTAACACTACACTAACACTAAACCTACACTAACACTACACTACAGTAAACACTACACTTACAACACTACACTAAACACTACACCTACACTAACAGTAACCACTACTACACTTACACCACTACACTACACTACACTACACACTACACTAACACTACACTACACTACAGTAACACTACACTACACACTACACTACACTACACTACACAACAAGCCACTACACAACACTACACTAACACTACACACACACTACACACTAACACTACACCTACACACGAGTAACATGACACTACGGACACTACACTAAACACAACACTACACGTAACAACTAACAACTACACACTACAAACACTAACAACTACACAACCAACACTTACAACTAAACAACTACACTACACTAACACTACACACTAACTACCACTAAAGTACACTTACACTACACAACAAGCCACTACACCTACACAAACACTAGAACTAACACTACACAACACTACAACTACAACTAAACACTACACTAACACTACACTACCACTAGCACTACACTACACTACACACACTACACTAACACTACACTACACTAACACTACACTACACTAACACTACACTACACTACACTAACACTACACTAACACTACACTACACTACACAACTACACTACACTACACTACACTAACACTACACAACACTACACTACACTAACACTACAATACACAACACTACACTTACACTACACTACACTAACACTACACTACACTACACTACACAACACTACACTAACACTAACACTACACTAACACTACACTAACACTACACTACACTACACTAACACTACACTACACAACACTACACAACACTACACAACCCGCCACGCTGAACTACACAACGCTACACAACACTACACTCTACTACACAACACTAGACTACACTCTACAACACTACACAACACTAGACTACCCCCCACGCTACAGTACACAACACTACACAACACTACACAACACTACACTACACAACACTACACTAACACTACACTACACTAACACTACACTACACTAACACTACACTACACTACACTACACTACACTACACTACACTACACTACACTACACTAACACTAACACTACACTACACTAACACTACACTAACACTACACTACACTACACTACACTACACTACACTACACTACACTACACTACACTAACACTACACTACACTACACTAACACTACACTACACTAACACTACACTACACTACACTACACTACACAACACTACACTAGACTAACACTACACAACACTACAGTAACACTACACTACACACTTCACTAACACTACACTACACAACAGTAACACTACACTACACACTACACTAACACTACACAACACTACACTACACTAACACTACACTACAGTAACACGACACTACACACTACACTAACACTACACTACAGTAACACTACACTACACTAACACTACACTACAGTAACACTACACTACACACTACAGTACACTACAGTACACTACACTACACAACAAGCCACTACACTACACAACACTACACTAACACTACACTACACTACACTAACACTACACTACACTACACTAACACTACACTACACTAACACTACACTACACTACACTAACACTACACTACACTAACACTACATACACTACACTACACAACACTAAACTACAGCAACGTACACAACACTAAACACTACAAAACACTTACAACTACACACACTAACCACTAGCACTAAAAACTACACTACACAACACTTACAACACTACACTAACACTACACTACCACACTACACTACACTACACAACACAACACTACACACTACCAACTTAACACTAAACACTACACTACCACACCACTACCACTACACTACACTAACACTACACTAGACACTACACTACACCGTACACACTAACCACTCTACACTACACTACACTACACTACACTACACTAACACTACACTAGACTACAACTACAACTAACACAAACACTACACTAAGACACTAACACTACACAACCTACACACAGTAAACACTACCACTACACAACTACACATAACACTAACACACTACACAACAGTCAACACTAACACTACACACTACACTACACACACCACTACACACACTAACACTAACACTACACTACACACATACAGTCAACACTACACTACACAACACCTACCACTACCACACTACAACAAGCCACTACAACTACACTACAACTAACACTCAACAACTACACAACACTACACTCAACTAGCACTAACACCTACACTACATACAGTAAACACGACACTACACACACTAACACTAACCACTACACTACAGTAACACTAACACTACAACTAACACTACACTAACAGTATACAACACTACAACTACACACTACACTACACTACACTAACACTACCACTACACACAAACTAACACACACTACACTACAACACTACACCAACACTACACTACACTAACACTAACACTAAACACTAACACTTACACTAACACTACACCTACACTAACACTACACTACACTACAGTAACACTACACTACAACTAACACACTACACAACACCTACACTACACATACACTAACACTACACTAACCACAACACTACACTACACAACACTAACACTACACTAACACACAAGCTACACTAACACACTACAACACCTACATTAACACTACACTACACAACTAACCACTCACACTACACTACCACTAACACTACACTACAACACTAACACACACTACACAGCTACACTACACTAACACAGTACACTAACAGCTACAACTACACACTACACTAACAGTACACAACACTACAACACTACACACTAACACTACTACACTAAACACATAACCACTACAACTACACTAACACTACACACTACAACAAACACTAACGCTACACAACACTACACAACACTACACTTACAACTACACTACAGTAACACATACACTACACAGCACAACTACCACTAACACTACACACACTACCACTAACACTAACACTAACACTAAACACTACACACATACACTACACTACAACTGACTAACATACAAACACTACAACCATTACACTACACTACACAACAACACACACTACATAACACTACACTACACCAACATAACACATACACAACACTACACTAACACTACACACACTAACACTTACCACTACACTACCACTACAACAACACTACCACTACACTACAACACACTAACACTTACACTACACTACACACACACAACGCACACACACTACAACAACACTACACACACCAACACTACACCACCCTACACTAACACTACACTACAACACAACACTACCACTACACTACACTACACAACACTACACTAAACACTACACTACACTAACACACTAACACTAACACTACACTAACACTACACTACATAACACTCACACTACACACCACTACCACTACACACACTACACTACACTAGACACTAACACTAACAAGAACACTACACCAACACTACACTACACTAACACTACACTACACTACACTAACACTACACTACACTAACACTACCACTACACTAACACTACACTACACTAACACTACACTACACTAACACTACACTACACTACACTAACACTAACACTACACTACACTACACTAACACTACACTAACACTAACACTAACACTAACACTACACTAACACTACACTACACTACACTAACACTACACTACACTAACACTACACTACACAACACTACACTAACACTACACTACACTACACTAACACTACACTACACTACACTACACTAACACTACACTACACTACACTAACAACACTACTAAATAACACTACACACTACACTACACTAGCACTAACACTACACTACACGTAACACTCACAACTAACACTACAATACTACACTAACCCTAACACTACACTGACACTACAAAACCTACCAGCAACTAACTATCTACACTAACACTACACTACCACTACACTAACACTACACATACTCTAACACAACTACACTCAACACTACCTACACTAACACTACTCCACACCTTCATCACTACACATACACTAACACTACACTAACACTAACACTACACTACACTACAGTAACACTACACTAACACTACACTAACACTACACTACACTAACACTACACTAACACTACACTACACAACACGGACCCTAGAGTACAAACCTGCTTCTAAATATGTACTACTGCAGTACTACTACTGTGTTAGCCCATTGTTATGTACTCCTCCTCTCTCCTCTCTCCCCTCTCCTCTCTTCTCCCCTCTCCTCTCTCTTCTCTCCTCTCCTCTCTCCTCTCTCCTCTCCTCTCTCCCCTCCTCCTCTCCTTCCTCTCCTCTCTTCTCTCCTCTCTCTCTCTCCTCTCTCCTCTCCTCTCTCTCTCCTCCTCTCCTCCTCTCCTCTCTCCTCTCCTCCTCTCCTCTCCTCTCTCTCTCCTCTCCTCTCTTCTCTCCTCTTCTCTCCTCTCCTCCTCCTCTCCTCTCTCTCCTCCTCTCCCCTCCTCCTCTCCTCCTCTCCTCTCTTCTCTCCTCCTCTCTCCCTTCTCTCCTCCTCCTTCTCTCCTCTCCTCTTCCCCCTCCTCCTCTCCTCTTCCTCTCTCCTTCTCTCCTTCTCTTCCCTCTCCTCTCCTCCTCTCCCTCTCCCTCTTCTCCTCTCCCCTCCACTCCTCCTCCTCTCCTCTCTCCTCCTCTCTCCTCCACTCTCCTCTCTTCTCCACCTCCTCTCTCTCTCCCTCTTTCCTCCTCTCCTCTCCTCTCTTATCCTCTCTCCTCTCCTCCTCTCCTCCTCTCCTCTCCTCTCCTCCTCCTCTCCTCTCTCCTCTCCTCCTCCTCTCCTCTCTTCTCTCCTCCTCTCCTCTCTTCTCTCCTCCTCCCTCTCTCCTCTCCTCTCCTCTCCTCTCCTCTCTCTCTCCTCTCTTCTCTTCTCTTCTCTTCTCTCCTCTCCTCTCTCCTCCTCTCCTCTCCTCTGCTCGTCTTATTAAGATTTCACAGATCCCGACGGCGTTGTCTGATTGCTTTCAGGATTGTGCCGTTAATAATTACCCAGGCAGCGTGTCGGCCAGCATCACAGCGGCCAGACTAATAGAAAACTAGATTTTTTCACTGAATTAGGGCGGAGCAGAGATCGTTATATTGACAAGCCATCAGCCTGCCACACATCACCACAAGTGTTTCCGACTCGTCTGAGCGGACGCAGGCAAACTGGTCCTGATGCACCAGCGCTGCCCTACCAGCCCTCATCTGGGGGAGCGGGGAGAGATCTGAGGAGAGGGGGAGGGGGGGAGAGTGAACCAGTCTCATCCTGAGGGGAGATTGTAAATTGGGGAGCAGACATCGTTGTGGTGGAGTAGAGGGGTAGGGGGGAGGCGGTCTAAAGGCCATAGAGTTAACCTTTTGTTTGATGACTCCCCACCACCCATTCCCCCCCCCCCCCCCCCCCCCCCCCCTGGGGGGGGGGGGGGGGGGGGGGGGGGGGGGGGAGGCCGACCCTGAATCAAAATGTAAATGTGTCTCTGAAGCCTCTGTATCGACCCTGGGTCCTGGATCAGGCTACCATGCTAACAGGCTACCATACTAACAGAATAACAGACTACCTTGCTAACAGGTTAACATACGACCATGCTAAAAGACTACCAAGCTAACAGACTAGCATGCTAACAGGCTAACAGACTACCATGCTAACAGGCTAAGCGACTATAATGCTAACAGGCTAACAGACTACCATGCTAACAGGCTAACAGACTACAATGCTAACAGGCTAAGCAACTATAATGTGTTAACAGGCTAACCGACTAACAGGCTAACAGACTACCATGCTAACAGGCTGACAACTACACTGCTAACAGGCTAACATAGGTGGTAAGTGGTTAATTTAAACTACGAGTACAGACTGGTCCTGCTCACTGGGGGTGAAAAAATAACAACAACAACACACTTCACTGACCTCGCTAAGTAGCTCTCTCTATCTGTCTCTCTCACTGTCTCTATCTGTCTCTCTCGCTGTCGCTCTGTCTCTTTCGCTCTCTCTCTCTCTCTGTCTCTCTCCCTATCACTCTGGCTCTGTCTGCCTGTCTCTCTCTCCCTGTCTCTCCCTCTCCCTCTCTCTGTCTCTCTCCCTCTCACTCTGTCTCTGTCTGTCTCTCTGTCGCTGCATCTCTCTCTCTCTCTCTCTCTCTCTCTCTCTCTCTCTCTCTCTCTCTCTCTCTCTCTCTCTCTCTCTCTCTCTCTCTCTCTCTCTCTCTCTCTCTCTCTCTCTCTCTCTCTCTCTCTCTCTCTCTCTCTCTCTCTCTCTCTCTCTGTCTCTGTCTCTCCCTCTCTCTCTCTCTCTCTCTCTCTCTCCTCTCTCTCTCTCCCTCTCTCTCTCTCTCTCTCTCTCTCTCTCTCTCTCTCTCTCTCTCTCTCTCTCTCTCTCTCTCTCTCTCTCTCTCTCTCTCTCTCTCTCTGTCTCTGTCTCTGTCTGTCTGTCTCTCCCTCTCTCTCTGTCTCTCCCTCTCTCTTTCTCTCTCTCTCTCTCTCTCCCTCTGTCTCTCTCTCTCCCTGTCTCTGTATCTGCCTTTCTCTCTCTGTCTCCCTCTCTCCCTCTTTCTCTCTCTCTCTCCCTCTCTCTCTCTCTCTCTCTCTCTCTCTCTCTCTCTCTCTCTCTCTCTCTCTCTCTCTCTCTCTCTCTCTCTCTCTCTCTCTCTCTCTCTCTCTCTCTCTCTCTCTCTCTCTCTCTCTCTCTCTCTCTCTCTCTCTCTGTGGGTTAGTGTGATTATGACGGATCATGATTAGAGGAAAATCTATACTATAGCTTGTGTTGTGTTTTAATGTTGCATGGTGTTATTGTTGTGTTGTGTATTAATGTTGTTTAATTGTGTATTAATGTTGTTGCATTATGTCATTGGTGTGATTTGTGTACTGGTGTACTAGATGTTTGTAGTGGGTGGACTGGGTTTACTGGTGCACTGGCAGTGGTACTGGTGTACTGGATACTGGAATACTGGTGTACTGGGTGTGTATACTGGTGTACTGGGTGTACTGGTGTACTGGGTGTGTATACTGGTGTACTGGTCCACTAGTGTACTGGTGTACTGGGTGTGTATACTGGTGAACTGGTCCACTAGTGTACTGGTGTACTGGGTGTGTATACTGGTGTACTGGTCCACTAGTGTACTGGTGTACTGGGTGTGTATACTGGTGAACTGGTCCACTAGTGTACTGGTGTACTGGGTGTTTGTACTGGTGTACTGGGTGTGTATACTGGTGTACTGGGTGTGTGTATTCTGGTGTGTATCCTGGGGTGACTGCGTATCTGCAACCCACTGGTCCACTATGGTACTGGGGTTGTACTGGTGTTTGTACTGGTGTACTGGGTGTGTGTATACGGGTACTGGGTGGGTATACTGGGTGAACTGGTCACTTGTTGTACTGGTGTACTGGTGGTATTTACTGGTGTACTGGTCCACTAGTGTACTGGTCTAAAGGGGCGCAGCACCAGAACTGGTCGGGGTTCGGTCGCTGTGGGCTGACAGGGATGGATGTGGGTCGCCTGGAGTCGTTCACATTCGGAGGGGTCACATCTGAGAGGAACGGCATGAGTAGAGGCAGACCAGGTGGACATTGTATGTGTTTCCAGGCCCACCTGGACAGGTGTGATATGGTGGTGGGGTTTTGGGCGGAGGGGGGGGGGGGGGGGCCACTCTAACTGTCCCCTGAGCCCAATGCTGGGCTGACACAACGACACACACACAGTCCCGGGCTGACACACACACACACACACACACACACACACACACACACACACACACACACACACACACACACACACCGACAAACGGTCACACCGGGACAAATGAACACACTTAACACAGACAGATGCATGCAATCACACCACACACTTAGAGCTAAACGCTCCATGCTAACTGCTGCATGCTAAGGTCTCCATGCTAACTGCTGCATGCTAAGCGCTCCATCCTAGCTAATACAAGCAAAGCTCTCCATGCTAGCTGCTGCATGCTAAGCGCTCCATGCTAGCTGCTGCATGCTAAGCGCTCCATGCTAGCTACTGCATGCTAAGCTCTCCATGCTTATAGCTGCTTGTAGCCGTCAGCTCTGACTGAGTAGAGATTGATCGTCACTTAAGAGCTCCATTAGGCGAAAAGCCTTTCATGCTTAGCGCTCCATGCTAGCTGCTGCATGCTAAGCGCTCCGTGCTAGCTACTGCATGCTAAGCTCTCCGTGCTTATAGCTGTCTTGTAGCCGTCAGCTCTGACTGAGTGGGATTGATCGTCACTTAAGAGCTCCATTAGGCAGAAAAGCCTTTTCTGTTTGTCGCCAAGGCAACAATTACCTCCTCCTGCTCCTCCGATCTGTCCTGATCCTCCTGGACAGGGCGAGGAGGAGGGGAGCAGCGGGCCTCCCTCTCCACTCCCACCTCCACCTCCTGCTGACTCCGCCTGCTCCCTTCAGAGCTCCTGCTGTGTTCAGAACGGTTCTTTCGTTTTGGGTCGGATTTAGAATCCTTTCTGCATCTATAGCATGCACACACACACACACACACACACACAAACACACACACTTACGCACACACGCACACACACACAAACACACACACTGTACGCACACACGCACACACACACAAACACACACACTGTGTGGACAGCCAGCCGTAGTTTTTCTTCTTCATTAGTGTTTGTAGCTGCGAGTGTTAAATAATATTAATGACCTCCACTGTCATTACTTAGGCTGCACCAAGTGCTTTATCGACCTGTATGTGTGGGTGTTATACTGTGTGTGTGTGTGTGTGTGTGTGTGTGTGTGTGTGTGTGTGTGTGTGTGTGTGTGTGTGTGTGTGTGTGTGTGTGTGTGTGTGTGTGTGGTACAAGAGATATTATCAGGAACTTTAATAAGTGGATTAGCAGCTAACGCTATCTGCTAACTGGATCTAGATGATGATGTTGATTGGACAGAGCGCCACACCATCCATCTCTCTGGTTGGCTAATAACTGAGATCTATCACTGCTCCAGTCTCTCTCTCTCACTGTCTCACTCTTTGTGGCTCCCTCTCTCTCTCTCTCTCTCTCTCTCTCTCTCTCTCTCTCTCTCTCTCTCTCTCTCTCTCTCTCTCTCTCTCTCTCTCTCTCTGTCTCTCTCTCTGTCTCTCTCTCTCTCTCTCTCTCTCTCTGTCTCTCTCTCTCTCTCCCCCCTTCTCTCTCTCTCTCTCTCTGTCTCTCTCTCTCTCTCTCTCTCTCCCTCTCTCTCTCTGTCTCTCTCTCTGGGTCTCTTCTCTCTCTCTCTTCTCTCTCTCTCCATTCTCTCGCTCTCTCTCTTTCCCTTCTCCCTCTCTCTTCTCGCTCTCTCTCTCCTCTCCCGGCTCTCTCTCCCTCTCTTGTCTCTCTCGTCTTCCCCTTCTCTCTCCTCTCTCTTTCTCCCTCTGTCTCTGTCTCTGTCGTCTCTCTCCCTCTCTCCTCCCTCTCTTCCTCCCTCCTCTCCTCTCTCTCTCCCCCCTCTCTGTCTCACTCGTCTCTCTCTCGTCTCTCTCTCTCTCATCTCATTCTCTCTCTCTCTCTGTCTCTCTGGTCCTCTGCGTCTCTCTCCATCTCCCTCCTCTGTGTCTCTCTCACTCTCTCCTCTCTCTCTATCTCGCTCTCTTCTCACTCACTGTCTCCGTCCCTCTCTCCCTCCTCTCTCTCTATCTCTCTCTCTCTCTCCCTCCCCCCTCTCTCCCTCCCTCTCTCTCTCTCTCCCCCCTCTCTGCTCACTCTCTCTCTCTCCCCTCTCTCTCTCCCCTTCCGCCCTCTCCCGCTCTTCCTCCACCTCGCCCTCTCCCCGCGTCCTCTCTCTCCTCTCTCCCCTCTCTCTCTCTCAGTCTCTCCTCTCTCTCTCTCTCCTACCGTCTCTCTCTCTCTCCCCTCTCCCCTCTCTCTCTCTCATCTCCTCTCTCTCTCTCTTCCTGTCTCTGTCCCTCTC